>CM077158.1:239932519-240081059 GCA_039583875.1 Platanthera guangdongensis
TGTTTTCATGCAGCAACCGCCCGAGTTTGAGACCACGGGGGACCCGAGTTTATCATCTTAAGAAGTCCATCTATGGTCTCAAACAATCACCTCGGGCATAGTTTGACAAGTTCAGTAAGGCCGTCCGACGAGTCGCTATTACTCGAAGTTCAGCTGACTTTTACCGTTCACTCGTCATCAGCAACGTGAAACCGTTCTTCTGTAGTCTATGTTGATAATATCTTAATCACTGGAGACGATTCAAAGGGTATCTAAGCAGTCAAACAACACCTCAACTCTATATTTCAAATAAAGGATCTGAGACATCTTCGTTACTTCCTTGGTCTTGAGGTCGCAAGACGACTCGATGGACCGTCATCATCCCAAAGGAAGTACTTCCTGATCACCTTCAAGATGTTGGCTACTCGGGATGCAAGTGTCCAACCCCCGTGTCCGGCGAGCAAGGTCGTCAGAATCAGACAGATCGGCTAAAGATAGTGGGCGAGCTCAGCAGTAGAGAAGCCGAGCCCGAGCTCGACATTCGTCGACCGGAGATCGGCATTCGTCGACCGGAGATCGGCATTCGTCGACCGAGATCGGCATTCGTCGACCGGAGATCGGCATTCGTCGACCGAGATCGACATTCATCGACCGGAGATCAGCATTCGTCGACCCCGAGCTCGCATTCGCCGAGCTAGTCTAAGAATCGTCAAGCTCAGGTCAGCTGATGGCGACCAATGGATGGGCGAGCTCACCGTCCCAGCTCGCGCCCTCGCAGCGGAGCTCGACAACAGAAGGCGAGCAGGACCTGCCGAGGTGATCAAGCTCCCCAGCTCGCTTGATGTATGAGGTACCTTTTACTGTTTTGCCCCCGCTGGTCTGCCTATAACCTTTCAAAACAGCGGAGTTTGGCTGTTGGCAGACCCAACCAAGGGTTTTTTGGTAACTTCAGATCAGTTCATTTGATTATTGCAGTTCTGATTCAAAAAACTATAAATAGGACCCAAGGGTAACTCAGAAGACATGCTTCCTGTGCTCTCCTGCTCCAGTTTTCAAGTGTTTTCTGAGGGGACCTTAGCTCGGCCTTTGGCTAAGGAGGGGAAGCGCTCTCAGATCTTCCGGTGTGTGGTGGGTCCTCCCGCCGCCGAGCCCTTGGGTCGTCTTTCCTTGTTTCTTTGTTGTTTTACTTGCAGGAGTGAAGTAGGCGCGATACCACCCCATCCCCAAGGGTGAACTCCACAGGAGACCGTTTTTTCGGTTTCAACATTTTGGTGCGGTGAGCGTGGATCGTGGTCAGTGCAGAAAAGCTTCAACGAGTTTGATGACGGGAGGACAGGGATCTGACAGCCGGACCGCCGCCCAACTCCGCCGCCCCCCCCCCCCCCCCCCCCCCCCCCCCCGCCCCTCTCTCGCCACGGTGGGGAAGTTCGAGGATTTCAGGAATGAGGTGTTGAACCTCGTCAAGTTCGCACTCGGCACGCGGGCCGAGTGCTCGACTCCAGCAGTGCAGATCGCGACCGCCCCCCTCTTTGGGCGAGGACGCCCCCGGCAGGCGAGCTGGAAGGAAGTGGCCGAGGAAGGCTGGGGGTGCGAGCTCCCCGGGCGCGAGCTCTTCCCCGGCTCGACAGGTCGAGGCCGGTTCGGCGAGCTAGGCTCGCGAGATTCGCCAGCTCGCCCAGCAGGGGGAGGCAGCCCCTTCAGCGAGTTGGTTTCTTCAGCTCCAGTTCCAGATGGGTTCAGGGAACCCGAGATGTCCTACTACACCGGAAGGGAGACCCGGTCCAGCATGTTCAATGGTTCGAGGATGTAGTCTCCATCCGGCAGATGTCAGACGGGTTCAAGTGCCGACTCTTCGCTATCACCCTCAAGGAGAAGGCAAAGGAGTGGTTCCATCAGCTACCGGCCAGCTCCATCTACTGCTTCGAGGACCCGCGCCGGGGGTTCATGCTGAGGTTCACTACCTCGAAGTGGAGGAAGGAGTCAGAATCCCTGTTCCACATCAAGCAGGGGGTGAACGAGACCCTGGGGAGCTACGTGGATCGGTTCCATGAGGAGGTTACTCAGGTCCAGGAGATGCCGGGCCATAGCTTGATGATGGCCTTCAATCTGGGCCTGCAGCAGGGGTTCTTCAGGATGGAGCTGAAGAGAGTTCCCTCCCTCTCCTACGAGGAGCTGATGGAGAGGGCGGCGAGAGAAGTTGACGGGAGGCGTCAAACCCGGAGTTTGCGCGGAAGCTGGCCAGGTGGGCCACGGAGGAGGAGGAGTCGAGAGGAGGAAGAGGACAGGAGGAGAGGAGAGGAGAGCCCAACAGAGGGAGCAGAGGCAGCTCCAGGGGCAGCAGCAGCAGCGAGGTGGGGGCGTCAGGAGCCCGACCGTCGGCTGGGCTGGAGACCTGAGTGGCAAGGGCAGGGGCCACAAAGAGGATACCAAGGAAGGATCGCTATCAAGGGGCAAGATCAATTCCACCCCCCGGGCTGGAGGCAGGCCCAAAGGCCCCGACTTCCCGATCAAGAAGAGGCTATGACCATAGTCTTGGGGGAGAGGAGGAGAGTAGCAAGGCGGAGGAGGAGAGAAGTTAGGGTGGAGTTGCCCTATTGCGACTTCCATCAGGAGGAGGGGCACGCCACGGCCACGTGCCCGAAGTTCCTTGAAATGAGAGGGAACAGGGAGCAGCAGCAGCAGGGGCGCCAAGAAGTAAAGATCGAGGAGGTCCTGCCTCGGGCAGAGGAGGACCGTTGTGAAGACCGGTGGATGTTGGTACCCGAGGAGGGATCGGAGTGATCCACGGGGGGGGGGGGGGGGGTCGAGGCTTCCCGCAAGGTGAGCCTCCACACCATGTACCGTCGGAGCGTTGCCTCGACATCCCAAGCCCCACCCCAGAAGAGAGGATCACCTTCTCCAGAAACGACATGCCGGATCACGAGGATCCATTCTGTGTGATGCGCTTGTCATCAAGGCAAGCCATCGAGAATTTTACCGTCTCTCGATCCTCGTTGACAACGGGAGCTCCGTCAACGTCGTCTTTTAAGAAGGCGTTTGACGCGCTGAAGGTGGAGGCAAAAAGGGTGCTGACCTCGGACGGACCCTTGTTCGGATTTTCGGGGAGAGGAAGGAAGTGGAGGGAGGAGTCGGCCTCCATGTCACCCTGGGGGGGCAGTCCAGAAATTGCAGGTTCTTCATTGTGGATGCCCCCAGCAGCTGCAGCGCCATCTTCGGGAGGCCTTATCAGCGCCTTCCGCTGCGTCCCCTCATCATTCCACCAATGTTTAAAGTTCAACGCGGAGGGATTCAGGTCAGGGTCAGGGGGGACCCCAAGGTGGCGCGGGAATGCTATGTCACCGCTGTGAACTCCATCTCTTGGCAGGAGGGAGCCGAGGAGATGGGGCGAAGAATGGAGGAGGCCTGAGCAGGAAGCTGGCAGGGAGGAGCTGGAGGTGAGAGATGCGCTGAGGAGGAGGCGGCAGGAAGAGATCAGGAGGAGATGGCCGAAGTGATGGCCGTGGAAGAAGAGGTGGAGGTGGAGATCCCGGTCTCGGAAGAGAGGGATGCTGAAGGATGGGGAGAGCAGTCCAGGTTGGAGGCTGCAGAGGAAGTGGTGGAGTTGGAGGTGCTCACCCGTGGAGATAGGGTGGAGAAGGTCCGCGTCAGCGGAGGGCTGACCCCGGAAGACCAAGGCAGGATGCGGGAGTGCATCCAGAAGAATGTGGACATCTTCGCATGGAACGCCGCGGAGATGCCGGGGGTTGACGCGGATGTGGCCTGCCACCGCCTCAACATGGACCCGGGGAACACGCCCCGTCCAACAAAAGAAGAGGTCCACTACGGACAAGCTGGCAGAGCCCATCAGAGAGGAGGTGGCAAAGCTCCTCAAGGCCGGCTTCGTGTCCGAGATTCAATACCCCGGCTGGGTCTCCAATGTGTCATGGTCAAAAAGGGAGACGGACGATGGAGGATGTGTATCGATTTTTCTTTACTTAATAAAGCTTGTCCTAAGGACTGTTATCTTTTGCATCGATCGACTCGCTGGTTGACTCAGCCGTTGGTTTTTCTGTAATGAGTTTTCTAGATGCTTTTTCAGGTTATCATCAAATTAGGATGCACCCCCCGGACATCAAGGATGTCTCGTTCATCACGGGGGATGGATGCTACTGTTACAAGATGATGCCCTTCGGGCTGAAGAACGCAGGGGCGACCTAACAGAAGATGATGGATAGGGTCTTCAAAGAGCAAAATGAGAGAAATCTGGAGGTGTACGTGGATGACCTCATGATCAAGAGTCGAGATGTGGACTCCCACCTCCAGGACCTAGAGGAGACCTTTGCTACCCTGCGTAAGTACAAGATGCGGCTGAACCCTCTGAAGTGTGTTTTTGGGGTTAGCCGGGGAAGTTCTTGGAGCATCTTCTCACCCCCGCAGGGGTCGAGCCAAATCCTGACAAGGTCAGGGCCATCATGGAGCTAGGATCACCACGGAACACCAAGGAGGTGCAGCGCCTGACAGGAAAACTGGCTGGGCTGAGTAGGTTCCTTTCCCGGGCTGGGGAAAGTGCTCCCCCTTCTTCAAAACGCTAAGAGGCGGTCAAAGGTTTGAATGGACCAAGGAGTGCGATGAGGCATTCCAGGCCCTCAAGATGCAGCTGACCCAGGCTCCGCTGCTCCAAGGCCCAAGGTGGGGAAGACCTGTTTTATATCTCGGGGTCGGGGCAGAGGCCTTAGCTCCGTCCTAGTTCGGGAGGAGGGGAAGAAGCAGCTCCCTATCTACTACGTGAGTGTCGGGTCCTGAGGAAGGCCAAGCTCCGGTATCCAATTTGGAGAAGCTGGCTTTCGCCCTGATCATCTTAGCCCGGAGGCTGCGACCTTATTTCCAGGCACACTCAATCCGAATGGTGACTGACCATCCCCTCCGCAACATCTTTGAGGGGGTGGAGCATTCTGGCAGGCTGGCCAAATGGCGGTAGAGTTGAGTGGTTTGACGTTTCCTTTGTCCCCCCTCCTCTCGATCAAAGCTCAAGCAATGACCGACTTCCTGGCTGATTATGTGATTGAGGTGGCGGAGGAAGAGCTCACTCGTCCGACCCCTTGGAAGGTAAAGGTGGACGGCGCCTCGGGGAGGCATTCCCTAGGAGTGAGGGTGATCTTGGAGAGCCCTCAGGGGACTAGAATTGAGCAGACGGTGGTGATGCACTTTCCCATCACCAACAATCAAGCTGAGTATGAAGCCGTGATAGCAGGCTGCGCCTGGCCAGGGAGCTGGGGGTGTTGGACGTGGAGGTCCTTACCGACTCCATGGTGGTAGCTTCCCAGATCAACAAGGAGTTTGAAGCAAGAGAGCCTACCCTGCGGATGTACTTAGCCAAGGTAAAGAGGTCATCAGCACGTTTCAAACCTTTTCCATCCAGCACGTGCCCCGGGAGGAAAATGAGCAGGTCGATCAGCTCGCAAAGCACGTCCTCGGGTGGGGGTACCATCACCGACCTGTCCGCCCTTCCATCGAAGAAGGAGAGCTCATGGAGATAGATCAACGGACTTCATGGATGAACCAGTTGTAACTTTTCTTTCCACAGGAGAGTATCCGGAGGGGACAGATAAGAAGAAGGCTAAGGCATAAGTCGACGTACTAGCTCCTTCAGGACGGGCAGCTGTACAGGAAGACACTCTCGGGGATGTTGGCTCGTTACGTGGCCGAGGAGGAGGTACAAAGAATCCTGGAAGAAGTCCACTCCGAAGAGTGTGGGATTCACTCCGGAGTCGGACCCTGGACGGGAGGATTGTCAGACAGGGTACTTCTGGCCCACCCTGGGCCATGATGCAACGGAGTTCGCAAGAAGGTGTCATAAGTGCCAGCTGTTCCCCCCTCCAGCTACAGCCGGCCCAGCGACTCAAAAGTATCACGACCCCCCCGGCCCTTCGCCATTTGGGGAATGGATTTGGTTGGGCCACCCCCCCCAGGCCAGTGGGCAGAGGAGGTTCCTCCTAGTAATGATCGATTACTTCTCCAAGTGGTTGGAAGTGAAGGCGCTAGCCAAGGTGACCTCCCAGGTAATCAGGAACTTTGTTTGAGGGGAAATCATCTGCCGCCATGGGCTGCCCCAGGTCATTGTCACGGACAACGGACCCCAGTTCGCCAGGGCTGAGTTCACCAGTTTTTGCGAGCAATTTGGAATCGACCTCAAGTTCGCCTCGGTCCATCACCCCAGGAGCAACGGGAAGGTGGAAGCCGCGAACAAGATCATCGTCAATCTCCTCAAGAAGAAAGTGAGAATTTGAAGGGGAGCTGGGTGGAGCAGCTCCCCGCGGTTCTCTGGGCTCTAAGAAGCACCCCTAACACAGCTACTGGAGAGACCCGCTTTAAACTCTCTCATGGGTGCGAAGCAGTGCTCCCCCGTGGAATTTGAAGTCCAAACACCTCGAATCGTTCCGGCTAAGGAAGGCAGAGAAGAATGGCAGGCATAGAACGAGGAGGAGCTGGGGCTCTCCCCTTGACATGGTGGAAGAGCTGAGAGACCTTTCCCGCCATCCGACAGGAAGAGGTGAAAAGGAGAATGGTCAAGTACTTTGACAAGCATGTCAGAGTCAAACAGTTTGTGGAAGGGGACTTGGTACTAAAGAAGGTGGATGCAGCATGGAGGTCGGCATCCATAGGGAAGCTCAACCACAGCTGGAAAGACCGTTTATTGTAAAGAAGGCTTTAAAATCGGAGGTTATCGACTCCAAAATGTGGAGGGCGAGACCCTAAGTTCACCTGGAGTGGTGTCGACTTAAAATGTTTTTCCCCCCGAAACATGTAAGTGATACCTTGATTCTAATAAAATTCTTTAACGCTTAATACTGTCACAACTAGCTTGCATGAAGAAGTAGAATATGTTCGGACCCCGAGCAGATCCCGCTGTCAGGCTCTCACCTAGCTGGCAGGGCTGGAAGTCACTCGGTGTCATCCTTAGACCTCGAGCAGATCCCCCTGGCAGGCTCTCAGCTAGCTGGCAGGACTGGAAGTCACTCGATGGTATTGATAGTGGACCCCGAGCAGATCCCGCTGTCAGGCTCTCACCTAGCTGGCAGGGCTGGAAGTCACTCGGTGTCATCCTTGGACCCCGAGCAGATCCCGCTGTCAGGCTCTCACCTAGCTGGCAGGGCTGGAAGTCACTCGGTGTCATCCTTGGACCCCGAGCAGATCCCGCTGTCAGGCTCTCACCTAGCTGACAGGGCTGGAAGTCACTCGGTGTCATCCTTGGGCCTCGACCAGATCCCGCTGTCAGGCTCTCACCTAGCTGGCAGGGGTGGAAGTCACTCGATGGTATTGGTAGTGGACCCCGAGCAGATCCCGCTGTCAGGCTCTCACCTAGCTGGCAGGGCTGGAAGTCACTCGGTGTCATCCTTAGGCCTCGAGCAGATCCCGCTGTCAGGCTCTCACCTAGCTGGCAGGACTGGAAGTCACTCGATGATATTGATAGTGGACCCCGAGCAGATCCCGCTGTCAGGCTCTCACCTAGCTGGCAGGGCTGGAAGTCACTCGGTGTCATCCTTGGACCCCGAGCAGATCCCGCTGTCAGGCTCTCACCAAGCTGGCGGGCTGGAAGTCACTCGGTGTCATCCTTAGGCCTCGAGCAGATCCTGCTGTCAGGCTCTCACCTAGCTGGCAGGACTGGAAGTCACTCGATGGTATTGATAGTGGACCCCGAGCATATCCCGATTTCAGGCTCTCACCTAGCTGGCAGGGCTGGAAGTCACTCGGTGTCATCCTTGGACCCCGAGCAGATCTCGCTGTCAGGCTCTCACCTAGCTGGCAGAGCTGGAAGTCACTCGGTGTCATCCTTGGGCCTCGAGCAGATCCCGCTGTCAGGCTCTCACCTAGCTGACAGGGCTGGAAGTCACTCGATGGTATTGGTAGTGGACCCCGAGCAGATCCCGCTTTCAGGCTCACCTAGCTGGCAGGGCTGGAAGTCACTCGGTGTCATCCTTAGACCTCGAGCAGATCCCGCTGCCAGACTCTCACCTAGCTGGCAGGGCAGGAAGTCACTCGATGGTATCAACCGTGAATCCACCAGGTAAAGACCAAGAAGTTTCGAATGCCAAGGAATAGGGGGGGGGGGAGGTGCTGCACAGGCGAGTTTGGACTCGCCAAACCCAGCTCGGCATCGGCAAAGGGGTGGCGAGCCAGGTCTCAGGACCTCGCTGAAGGAAGGCGAGCCAGGCCAGGGCACTTCACCCTTCGTCTGTTTTACTTAGAAGAATTTTCTCTGAGTTCAACCTGGATGGCTCGCGGGCGAGCTGAGGTGGCGTGACAAGGGCGGAGAGCAGCCCGCTCCCCGAATCGTCTGAAGCTCGGCAAGCACTCAAAACATACCCTCTCGCGGGCGCGTACTAATGACTATCCTACTCGCAGTACCTGTCTATGCGAGGTCGCTTGGGGAAGTACTCGCGGATATACAGAGCACAGCAAATAGAAAACAAAAAACAAAAAAAATGGCACGGGTATGATCAAAAACCTTTCTTTCATTGAATAAAAGTGTTACAAAAGATGTTTACAGGGGCTCGCCTCGGCGGGTAAACCAAAAAGAAGAATATACAAATTCAGGCCCCCCCTCCCCCCCCCCCCCCGCCGGACTAGTCCTCCCCTTCACCCGGCTGGTCCGGGAAGCCCGTCCCGAACATTGCGTCCAGGCTATCTTCCTTCTCGCTGGGGGCGTCGCCGGGAATAAGCTCGACATCAGGTCCCTGGCGGAGATCTCCTCGCACCCCTGCACCAGCACCCCCGTGTCCTTCATCGTTTGGAGGGTGCACTCGGCCGCTTGGATGGAGTTGATCCGTAACCTCTCGGCGAGGTCGGCCTCGCCAAAGACCCGTGGCCTCTTATAGGGGAGGGTAGGGTCGACGTCGCTAGCCGGGAAGAAAATCTCCGCCTGGCGGCGGACCTCGCGGTTGAGGTGCTGATTCTCCTCTTTCAGCTTCGCGTTCGCCCCCTCCAGCTCGGCAAGGCGGGCACGCAGCTTGCTAATCTCCTCCCCTTGCTCGACATTGCGAGCCCGAAGCTCCCCCGCGGCCTTGACATCCTGGTAAAGAGAAAATCCGGTTAGCAGCAGCGCAAAAAATTCTAAGTAAAAGGGAAGGGAGAGCTTGACATTTACCAATCCGCCGGCGGCCTGGGCGAGGAGGCCCTCAGCGATGTCGAGCTGCTTCGCCTGATCAGCAACCTTGTCCTTGGCGACATCGCGGGCCTGCTCGGCTTTTAGGAGTTGATTGCTGAGGGCAAAGCTGCGGCGGGTCAGCATGTGGTGGAGCTTCATGGTCCGCAGGTGGGCCTGCAGACCCTCATGGCCGAGCTGCCGGAGGGTCATGTTCTTGTAGGCCTCGGCATCCTCGCGGCCATAGAGGCCGAAGCCGAGGGCGTAAGCATGGCCGGTGGCGGGCTCGCGGTCATGCCAGGACGGATGCAGAGTGGAGATGGAGACCCGATGGGCCAGCTCATCCCACTGCACCATGGGCTCGCCCGCCGAGTCCCTCCACCGCCCCCCGAAGTTAAAGAGGGGATGTTGTTTCGGCGCCCCGCGCTCGCGAGCCGCCCTCTTCGCCGAAGGAGGTGGGGAGATCGCCGCCGCAGAAGAAGGAGCCTCGCCGCCCTTCCGGCTTTTGCTGGTGATCTCCTTCAGCGGGCTCTCCGGCGACGCGTCGGGAGGGGTCTCAGACGAGCTAATGTATTTGGGGCTGGATTGATGTTGTTGTTGTTGTTGCCCCCGCGGAGCCAACATGGCTCTTCTCATCTTTTTGGCAATCGCTGGCGGTGTGGCGGGTTCGACCCCGCATCCTCAGGCCGCCTCTTGCTGAAAGAGGGTTGGGAGAGGGCCGCCTCATCTCGGCAGGCCGCCGCCGCCGCTTTCTCGCGAGCAAGAAGGTCCGGGTGCGACCCCGAGTCCGCAAATGACGGGTTCGCGGGAATTATCCACTCCCCTGCAAGAAAATACTTGGAAAAAGTTAGAAGAAATTCAGCAGCAATATGACGAGCTCGGCAATCGGGTGAGCTCGGCAAGATGAGGAGAGAACAAAACCTTCGTCGGGTGGGACGGGGAGAAGCGAGTCGAGGCCCCTTCGCAGGAAGGCGACCTCGAAGTACTTGTGGAGGAAATACTTGTGGAGCTCGGCATCGTTGCCGGACACGGCAGGGGGGCGGTATACCTCCTCGCCCTTCTGCTGGGGCGAGTAGGGGATGTTGCCGAGATCGCCCTTGATGAAGGCGATCTTGGTCATCCAAGTGTGATGCTTGTTCGCGATCTCGCAAACCTTGATCAGCGAGCCGCCGAAGTAGGCAACCCCATCCGACGTCGCCTTGTAGGAGAATAGTTTCCTGAACACTGTCAGGTTGAACTCGATCCTCTCCCGCCGAAGGTAGCTCGCGAACGCCACCATCATGGCGACGGCGTTGGAGTTTAACTGCGCGGGTACTGCGCCATAGTACTTCAGGATTTGCCGAATCTCCGGCCAGAGGTGGAGGCGTAACCCCACCTCGAAATGCGAGATGGGGAAGGCGAGCTCGTCCTCGTAGAAAGTGTTGATGGCCTCCCCCTGCCTCGGCCTGCGCGCCTCGAAGCCCGGCGGCACATACTCAACCTTGAACTCCGCGAGCTCCTCCTCGCTAGTGTGCCCCTCAAAGAAGCAATAGTCGGTGAAGTGCTGCGCGCACTTGGAGTGGCCGTCGGCATCAGGGTTGGCCTTGCCCATGTTCGCAGAGGAAGAAGCAGAGCGCGAGCAGAAAAGGAGAAAAGCGCAGGAAGAGAGGGAAAGAGAGCACTAAAAGCACAGTACGGGGGTTGGTGGTGAGGGGGGGGGGGCTATTTATAGAAAAAGAAATCTGGGGTCAGGCCGTCCAATCGGCTCAGCTCGCCGCCCCAGCTCTCCACCCCAGCTCGCCACCCCAACTCGCCACCCCAGCTCGCCGACTTTCGGCGTGTCCCAACCAAGGCTAAGTCAAACATCGCAATATATTATTTGAATAACGCATATCCAAGAATATTCTAAACAATACTTATTACAGAGACCAAGTTCAGGAATAAAAAAGCGGGGCGCGCGAGCAGGGGAGGCATCAGGATGCGAGTACCGGTCAGCTCGGCAAAGGAGCCGCCCTCTTACCTACCCCAGCCTCGCGGCTCCCGCCCCCAGACTGCCGCGCGCGGAGCAACTCGCGGATCCTACCCGAATTCCTCTGCGCCACTGAGAGGCCATCATCTATCTTGTCCAGAAGCCGGGAGGGGGACATCAGCTCGCCAGCCTGGCCGCTCCGCACCTCGTCGGCGAGACGCGCGTAGTCGCGTTGTAGCGTCTCGTTGACCCCCTGCACCTCGCGCAGCCCGCACACCAGCTTTTTGAGAAGCTTGACCTCCCTCCTCGTCAGCTCGCCTTGATCTACTTCAGGGCCCAGGTAAGAGTCCAGCGAGCTTGGGGAAGGGAGGGGAGAGTAGTGGGCTGCCCGCGAAGTTTCCTCGGCAGCGGATTGGCTGGGGGGAGCTGTGAAGACAAACGTCAGCAAGAAGAGGAATGCAGGAAAAGCTCATGGGGCAAGAATCCAAGCAAAATTGACCTGACGAGCTCGGCAGCTCAAAGGAGATGCGGGGAGGGATGAACCTCAGATCCTTCCCACGACCTGGGCCGCGAGCCCCCGCGAGAGAAGCTCGAATCCCGGGGTGGGGATGGTTCCCAGACCCGCCCCTGCGGCCACGTCAGTTTGCCGAGGAGAGGGGGCGCGCACCGGCGAGCTCGGCCTCTGCGAGCTCAGCCCCAAGGTCCCAAAGGGAGGGGACGGCTCCCGGTGACGGTTTTCCGGAGTCATGAACCGCGAGTCCCCAAGAGTGGTCTTGGCTCGCGGGGGTGGCGTCTCGCGGCGCGGTGTCTTCTGCACCATCAGGGTGGCGGTCTGGGCCGTCGCAGACCTCGACGACGTTCCTCCCTCTTTCAGAGGCAGACAGAGTGGAGGAGCCGGTCTCGTGCTCCAAGGTGGCCCTCAGGTCGTTGTAAATGGGCTCGGCCGCCTGGGGAACGGTTTCATCTTCTTGGAGCTAGGCTCGGCAGAGCCACCCTGCGACACAGCAGCAGGGACCACCGTCAGGGCGGCTACGCGAGCTGCAGAAGAATGACGAGCTCGGTCTAGGCGCTCTTGAATCTCCTTGGGGAGCGGCATCTTGGCAGAGTTAGAGCAAAGGGAATGACAAGAGTCAGACAGGTGAGCAGGTGCATATATATAGCCGCAAGTGGACCCCACCCAAAGATTCCCTCCAACTCGCCACCCCACGCTCGCCGCACACTTGGGGTTGGATGTTTCTTTCCGAGCTTTGCCAAGCTCAAAAAGAGCGGGGATTATGTACAACTCCGTGTCCGGCGAGCAAGGTCGCTAGGAACCAGACGGATCGGGCTGAAGATAGTGGGCGAGCTCGGCAGTAGAGAAGCCGAGCCCGAGCTCGGCATTCGTCGACCGGAGATCGGCATTCGTCGACCTGAGATCGGCATTCGTCGACCGGAGATCGGCATTCGTCGACCGGAGATCGGCATTCGTCGACCGGAGATCAGCATTCGTCGACCCCGAGCTCGGCATTCGCCGAGCTAGTCTAAGAATCGTCAAGCTCAGGTCAGCTGATGGCGACCAATGGATGGGCGAGCTCACCGTCCCAGCTCGCGCCCTCGCAGTGGAGCTCGGCAACAGAAGGCGACCTGCCGAGGTGATCAGCTCCCCAGCTCGCCTGGATGTATGAGGTACTTTTTACCGTTTTGCCCCCGCTGGTCTGCCTATAGCCCTTCAAAACAGCGGAGTTTGGCTGTTGGCAGACCCATACAAGGGTTTTTTGGTAACTTCAGGTCAGTTCATTTGGTTATTGACAGTTCAGATTCCAAAAAACTATAAATAGGACCCAAGGGTACCTCAGAAGGCATGCTTCCTGTGCTCTCCTGCTCCAGTTTTCAAGTGCTTTCTGAGGGTACCTTAGCTCGGCCTTTGACTAAGGAGGGGAAGCGCTCTCAGATCTTCCGAGTGTGTGGTGGGTCCTCCCCGCCGAGCCCTTGGGTCGGTCTTTCCTTGTTTTCTTTGTTGTTTTACTTGCAGGAGTGAAGTAGCCGCGAGACCACCCCTTCCCCAAAGGTGAACTCCACAGGAGACCGTTTTTCGGTTTCAACAGCAAGCCTACTACTACTACTCTAATGGATGCAAATCATAAGTTGTGTGCACATTCTTCTGATACAAACCTCCCTCTTCAAAATCCGGAATATTATCGACAACTGATTGGAAAATTAATCTAACGGTCACAAGACTTGATATTTTCTTCGTTGTTGAGGTGGTCAGCAGGTTTATGCATGCTACGCGAACATCTCACCTTCAAGCTGTTGAGCGCATCCTTAGATACCTTAAAACAGCCCCGGGTCAGGGATTGGTATACAAAACCTCATCCTCTACTCCAACATTGGTTGCGTACTCTGATGTTGATTATATCGGTTCCTTGGATGATTGCCGGTCAACCAGTGGTTTTTGTACCTATTTTGGAGGTCATCTCGTTACTTGACGAAGTGAGAAACAAACAGTGGTTGCTCGATCATCAACTGAAGCAGAATACCAATCGATGACATCTGTTGTCTCTGAGCTTACTTGGCTTGAGAGTCTCCTGACCGATCTAGGGGTGAAACTTCACTTACCTGCCATCCTGTTATGCGGCAGCCAAGCGGCTATACATATTGCGAAGAATCCAGTCTTTCATGAAAGAACAAAACATATTGAAGTAGACTGTCACTTTATCCGGGAGAAAGTCCGAATGAAGAAGATAGAATTGAAGCATGTTCCTGGTACTGAACAAGTGGCGGATATTCTCACAAAGGCTCTACCTAGCACCCTATTCTACCAGCGCCTGTCCAAGCTTGGTGCATACGACTTGTACGCTCCAGCTTGCGGGGGAGTGTTGGAAAAGCCCATGTAAATAGGCCCATTTTTGCTTTTCTTCCTTTCTCTCCTTTAGTCCCACATCTTGTATCAGACTCTCTTTTCTCTTTCTCCCTCCTATAAATGTGTATTCATACATTGTATTTCATTATTGAGATAGTATATACAAGGTTGAGTGTTTTTCTACACGAATGAACAAAGAGTGATCTGCAGCACTCCAAACAAACCCAATAACCGAAATAACTTCGTTGAACTTTTCAAACCAGACTCTCGAACTTTGTTTAAAACCATAGATAGCCTTCCATAATTTACACACCTGAGACTCCCCCTGAGCAACATACCCTGGAACTTGCTCCATATAGGCCGTCTCTTGCAAATCACCATTGTTGAAACCGAAGAATCGGTCTCTGTGGAGTTCGGCCCTTGGGAAGGGATGATCGCACACTTACTTCTCTCTCACACGCTAAACAACCAAAGACTTAGCATAAGGAACAGACCCAAGGCTCTAGCACGGAGGTCCCACCAGACACCCGAAAATCTTAGAGCGCTTCCCCTTCTTTGTCAAGTGCTGTGGTAAGGATACCTCAGAAAACGCAAGAAGATCAGGGCACAAGTAAGCATGCCTTTTCCGAGATACTCTCTTGGGTCTATTTATAGTTTTCTGAAATCGGTCTGCAAATAGCGTACATCTGCTTCTCTGAATGGTTAAATGCATCCCAATTTGGTCTGTCAACAACCAATCTCTGCTATTCTAACTGGCTATATGCAGCCCTATAAGGGTACCTAAGAAATTTCACCCCAGGACCCCACTGGGCGAGTGGTCTATGCGAGCACCACTCGCCAAAACGGGGCAAGTGCTGGGGAAGTCAGGCACTCGCCTCCTTGAGGTTCTTAGAAGGGCGGGCGCACTCGCCGGCTTGTGTACGATTATATTAGCCCATTATTTTGGCTCACCTTGCCCGGATCCCCTATCTATGTGAGGGGAACATCTTACGGGTAGTGTTCCCAATCTGGCAAGATTAACCACTTGCAATCCGTCTGTGGAGTCTTAAGCCACAGTGTTTTGTCTAAGGACCCTTATATCGTGGGAGTGGTGCTCCTCTGGGCATAGCTAGCCAAAAATCCGCCTTGTGTGATGTGCCCTCCGGTTTGGCCGACCAACGTACAGTTAGTGCAAAATAATAAATGAAATATTTTCGATGTAAAAAGAAATGGATTTTCATAAACAAATTAAATGAATATTTGGTGATGTGCTATTCTTCTGTTTTACTTCACATTTTGCTTAAACATGTGCATATATATACATATTGTGTTATTCTTTCAAGGTGAGTGAAAATGCTCACCAACCTACTTATGCTTTTAGGTACCGACTCTAGGCGCGAGTGGGCAATGAGGAAGACTACTTTGTTTTTATGTACCATGAAAAAGAAAATTGTTGTATCAAATTTGATGATGTATATGTGAACTTTTGGAATATGAAGAAAATGTGTTGGTTTTGTTGATTATTAGGCTCCGTTTGGCACAGTGGTGGCAGTCATGAGCATGGGGGTTAAATTGTCATTAGTTAACGCCCGCCTGAGGAACTTCATCCACGTTTATGTTCAAATGGATGATGTTTGTGAGGTGATCTTTAACGAATGACGATTTAACCCATACATTTACCACCGTCGCCACCTTGCCAAACGGAGCCTTACTGTTGAGATGTGTAAGCATAAAAGATCCTTCACATCTACTTTCCCGCCTCGTTAACTCGAGCTTACCGGGCCAAGGTGTGACACTTAAATTTGACTTTTCTTTCACATGGGGAAAAACTATAGGATGAGGATTGATATTTGTAGTTAAGCATACTCCTGATGTGATTGTTGAGTGGTATAAAACATAAGTCCAAATGCATAGCTAAGAGAAAATGAAAGTGTCGCGTAGCTTATTTATTGTTTCCATTTCATTTTCTGTATCGGGAATGCATGCCCAAGCATAGTTTTAGATGTATTTCTAGTTGAATGTAAGAACTTTTGTTTGGTGTTGTGTAGTGGCCATAAGTCCAAATGCTATGTTTCTTTTGGGTCTTTGAGTATACAACAACACTCAAGCTTATATCCCACCATAGTGGGATCGGTTATATGGATCCTTTGTCTTCATTGTACCCAATCTTTAGTCATAATCTCACCAATGCCTATGTACATTGTCTTTCCTTATAGTTTCATTCAAAGTCTTTATTGGTCTACCTCTCCCCCGTTTAGTGTGCTTAGTGACTAAAATCTCACAACGCCTAACAAGTGCCTCTAATGGTCTCCTTTGTACGTGTCCAAACCATTTTATTCGAGCTTCTCGCATTTTCTCTGCAATTGGTGTCACTCTTGTCTTATCCTTGATGCATTCATTCCTAATTTTATCTAGTCTCATGTGTCCACACATCCACCTAAGCATTCTCATCTCCACAACTCTCATTTTTTGCTCATGTGCACAATTCATTGCCCAACACTCAAGACCATAGAGCATCGCTGGCCTTTAAGTTTTAGTTGTACTTTACGATTACATAAGATCCTTGACGCGCCTCTCCACTTCAACCAACCTACTTGGATTCTATGTATCGCATCTTTATCAACACCTCCATCATTTTGAACTATCAATCCAAGACATTTAAAGTAGTTACCGCTGGAAATATCTTGATCACCCAACTTAATGACAAAGTCATCCGTCCTTCTTGCATTGCTAAATTTAAGCTTCATATACTCCGTCTTTGCCCTGATCAACCTAAAACCCGTCTTTTCTGAAGTGTCTTGCCAAGATTCAAGTTTTGCATTGACACCCTCGCACGTTTCATCCGCAAACAATAAACATCAAGGTATTGCTTGTTGGATGTCTGCTGAGCTTCATCTAAGATAAGAGTAAAGAGATAAAGGCTTAAAGATTGACCTTGATGTAAGCCAACAGTGATAGAGAATTCTGTCTTAATCATTAAGATGTCCTCACGCTCATCGCTGAATTTGTATGCATATCTTTGATTATGTCAATATATGATACATTTGCTTCTTTCTTTTTAAAGACTCTCCATAAGATCTCTCTTGGAACCTATTATCAGTCTTCTCAAGATCGATAAACAGCATTTGCAAATCTTGTTTTCATACGAACAAGAACAAATATGAAAATAATTTTAATGCATGGACAACAACAAAAATCTTCATATAATTTAATAGGCATATAATTGAGTTCACGATGCTTGATTTGGTGCACATTAAAAAAAATTGCAGGTCAAATATATGCTGAAGTTATTAATGATATGTATGATAAAACACCAACTAGTAATGGAAGTAGTTGTGGAACATGCTTATATATGATAATAAAGCAGTGCATCTAAATGGATTTTTTTGTGCGTGATAGCTTGTATTGGTAAGACATCTTTTGAGTTAACTCAAAAATTAGAGTAATGACGATATTGTTTATAAGTTAGAGGGCTTAAAAAAAGTAGATCAAAGATAGAGACTAGAGTACATATTATACATTTTAATGGGATAATTTCAACAATTATCGGCCTTTTCTTATTAGAAAATAAATGATACCTCGATTTGATTTGTTTATGCTCATTGGATCAATTATTTAGAGGAATGAGGATACACATGAGGATTCAAATTCTAGGATTAAGACCGGTGATTACATTTGTGGTAATATGATATCAAGGTGACTTAAGGGTAGTTGTTTTAATTCGCATATAAGCTGATGGTGTTGTATGAACGAAGTATTGGGAGAATAAAAAGACATGATATCTAAGTTAAAAATGAGAATGCTAAGATGTGTGACAAAACTAGGAAATGTAAATTAAGGAATGATTATATTAGAGCAACAATGAAGTAACATCTATCAAAGATAAGATAATATGAACTAAAATTAGCTGATTTTAGTGTGTATAACTAAGTTAGCAAACACACCAATTAGAGGAATAATTAGAGTTAGTTTGAAGGAGAAGGGATAGCCAAAGGCATATATTTGTGTAATTTATGTTTAATAAAGGCCATTGTTAACCGCAACCCAACTTTGGCTAACCGCAACCCAAAATTTTAAAAATACCTCCTAATTTTCTTCTTTAACCGCAACCCTGAAAGTTCAGTAAACCCCAATCCTTTTTCTGCCTGCTCCTCTTTGCTCGAGACCTCCTTCCTCCTCGTGATCGAGACCTCCTTCCTCCTTGCTGGGCTCGGCAAATGATGGAACGCATCTCCTCTCCTCTTCGCTGGGATCGACGAGCACCAGAACAGGACTCCTCCACAACTCCTCTTTGTTGGGCTCGACAAACGCTACTCCACGTATCCTTTGCTCCTTGCTGGAGTCGTTGTTCATCCTCACCCTTCTGATCTCCAACAAAGACACTGGAAGAATCACCTCTGCAGCTTTGTGAACCCCCTTCGTTGAAACAGAAGTGTCCTCCCTCTTCATCCCTTCTTCTAACAACCAACTGCATTTGAATCTGCAAGTTAATGCTAGCATCTTCTATCTTCCTCCCTTCTTCTTTTCAATTTTGTTTTCTTACATTTGTAATTGTAAAAAGTAAGCTGGCATTATAAATTTCACATAAAAGGACAGTCTGCATTCTTGGTGTTTGTTTAAATGCCTATACGAGTTTCTCCAAGACTGATTGCAGCAAGTGGTAGATTAAACCTGCACTTTTAAGGACATTCTTGTTTGCAATGGTGAATACAATCTTTTTTTAAGGTATTGGAAGGTTTTTTTGCTCAGATTGGATAAAATGCCTCTGTTGTTTTTCTGCAAATCTTAGGTTTACACCTCTCTGAGAAACAGAAACTCTCGTCGGTTTTAGTAATTCATGGACATTATTGGTATGATGTATTGTCTTTAGTAAGTCAGATGGCAGCAGTTCTTAAATTTTCAAAATTTTCAAATATTTTAATTGCAGTTAGCAATGGGGTGCGGCAAGCCAAAAATTGGGTTGCGGTTAAATTTTCGGGTTGCGGTTAACAATGGGGTGCGAAAAGCTAAAATCGGGTTGCGGTTAACAATTGCCTTAATAAATGGCATGAGATCATAGATGATGATAATGACAATAATGATAAATGAAATTTGGCTTTTAGTTAAAATTATATTTTGATTAAGCACTATTCTATTAATATTGTTTTTTTATTGGTAGATTAGGAGAGTCACACAAAGGTCATAAGCATCCGATCTCAGTCAACACTCACAAGAACAATAATCTCAAAAGGGAGGTCATCTTCATTATAAGAGAAGCTCCCCTAGAAATAGCTAGATTAGCACAATATCCACCACACTGCTAACAACACAATATCTATGTTCAATCTTAATGTCGATAACTTATCCTATTCTACCATTTGTATAGATTGAAAAGCCCATCCACTGAATAACCATTATGGAGCTGCCGTAGACCACAACGACGGAATCCTAGAATAAGGATTATTAGGTGAAACTCAATAGTATGATCAAACAAGCGCCAAAAACAGATTCTCCACACCAAGCAAATGAAGTCGTGATGATCTCTGATAACCCATGTGACGCTTGCCCAACCAAACCGATGTTTCATGGCACCATCAAAGTTGATTTTAACTCATTCATCTGATGGTGTTTCCCAAGTAAAGTAATCGCAGGCCGCTGAATCAATCGCCCCCGAAAACCCAGTTATTACAGAGGGTTAGAACACACTCGTGATTCCCTCCCGTCTTCAAAGAGTTCCTTGGCCGCATCCACACCTATTCTGACCGTGAGAGCATTGAGAACTAAGGTACCTTCATGGATCAAAACATTTTGAGCCTTCCAAATCTCCCAGGGCCAAAATCCAATTATCAACTGAATGAAGCTCAACTCTGGGACCCCCTCTTGCAGTTACAAGATCATAGTACATTCATCATGTGACTTTAAGACTGTCAAGAAGAAGCTTAACTAGTCAACAAAAGGGAGAGGCACCAAAGTTCTTTAGCCCATGGGAAAGAAACAAATAAGTGCTCCACATCTTCATCTCCGGCCACAATGAGGACAAGCTATGAAGATATTGACAACACGATCCACAAGAAGGCTCCTACAAGGCAGCCGATTCAAAATCAGCTTCTAGAAGAGACACCTGATTCGGGTGTGGGGTGGGATGCCTACCAAATCCAAGCGACACAACTAGGAGCGTGAACTTAAATTTCATTGACATAATTGTTATTTAAAGATATCCCTTATCACCACAAACATTGATATCTGCTAAGAACTTAACTAAAAATAACAGATATGACTAAACCAAATAAATCTAATTAGCTGCAGGGCATGTATTCTGAAGTCGAAAAGGGTGGAGATTTATTAGGAATTTGAAAAATGTAAAGGGAAATGTGTAATCCAGTACAAAGTCTTTGTTTTATCTTTTTACTCTCTTTATTATGAATGTGATTATCTCTGCTCTACTTTTGATGAAATTGATTTGAGAACCTTCTATATTATTAGATGAGTTTGAATTGGATATCGTTATCCATTTTTTTACCCCTTATCATTCAAGTGACAGAATCTTATGTTTATAAATTATAAATGCGAAACAGTGGAAATGGAATTTCATAGCATGACAGGCTTAATTTATTAAAAAAATTTATTGCAGAATCTCTTTATATTGATGATTTGGAAAATCTACTTTTTGAGAATATGGAGCAATCTTTCAGTACTGAGATCCAAGATGGTAGCATTGAAGAGGTTTGTTTCTTCTTCCACTATTCTTTCAATATACATTTTTTTGATGATTTTACTTTTAAAATTCTAATTGTGTAAGTTTTAGTAAATGGCTGTCTCCTAAATTTATACTACTTTTGGCACTATTTCCTTTTTAAGGGGCCTTGAACCACCAACTACGCTTGGAAGGCAAATGGATATGCTATAATTCAATTTAGGGACTGTTTGATATCAATATTCCGCAAGTAGATTTTATTTGGGTAAGAATAACTTTGTGAGTGCAGCGTGTTTATTGTACAGTATTTGATGCAGAGCAGAGACGAGCAAGAGCTTTGGGCCCGTTCGGGTTGATTTGGCGACTTACCATATATGGCGTGCCAGGATCGACGATCGGACTCCGCTGTTGCGTCCGGCACGTCGCCGCGAGTCAAAAACATATATTAGTTTATTTTTTCTTGAGCTTATTTTCATGTATTTAGTGGCCGATCCCACCGGCCAATCATAGCCGTTGATGGTGAAACCTTAATTTGTTCTCTTCTTATAAATATTGGTCTAAGTGGATGAACCAAAGCATTGCAGATTTTGGAGACATTGAATCCCGGAATCCCGGAATCCCGGAATCCCGCGATCCCTCCCCGGTGCCGACGGCGTGAAACCCTAGTTGACGACTCCTAGACCTCCAAACTCCTCCCCAAGGTAATCCCTCCCCCCACCTTCATTTTTCACGCCTCAAACCATCGTTTCACCCGCTGCAGCCCGCCATTCCAGCCCCCGGAAAACAGCCGGCCTGCTGCCCCTTTTCCGCTGCCCAACCCGCCTCCTCCCCTCAAACCCGCCGCCGCTACAGGGCCACCTCCACCTCTTGTCCCCTCCCCACTGCTGGCCGACCAGCCCTCATCTCTTACTAAATCCGGCCACCCCAAGGGCCTCTTTTCCCTAGCCGACTACCCCCACATATCCCCTCTGTGGACCCACCATCCTAATAGCCCAAAATTCTAGATCAGTGCAGATCTAGGATTATAGCCACCCGATCCGTTATTTTCACCGCACAAACTTTCCATTTTTACCCTGATCCGACCCTAAATAGCGGATCTACCCACCCCCCGTCCGGATCTACTTATTCGTGACCGCATCCACCATTTTATTGTCCGTTCGCACCGTTCTCTGCTGAGGGCAGCCACCGTCACCGTCACCTCGCCACCGGTTCCATCTCCTATCGCCGATCTACACATCCGGCCCTCCAAATCTTCAGTGCCTCGGTTCAGCCCTCTACTTTGTGAGCGTTTGTATTATTGTACTATTTGATCCACATTTGCATTTGATAATTTATCATATCTTGCTGCGATTTCTGTTCGTGGAAATTTATTTTTGTGCATTAATAATTTGCAGGAGGGGGCATTCGCCGCACGCTTAGCTTTGGCCCTCCGAGCGGAGGAAAGTCATTCCAATTGCCTAAATAAATAATTTCTTTTCTATTCAAATATCTGTGTCGTGCTAAAACTTACATTGCTTAAATTATTTGTCAAATACCGGTCATTGCATTACATGTAGAGTTGGATTAGCGTGTCACCCTGGCACGATCACCTAACGTTGTAGGTTTTGTGCACCACTAGCCTACCCCTACATCATTTTAGTATCAGAGGGCAAGGTTTGGCCATTTGCATGTTTTGTAGTGGTAGGTCATTTAAAGTCTTTAGGTTCATCCATGATTAATTATCGTCGCCGTTCTTCTCCTCTCTTTGGAGATTCTGAGTCCGCCTATACCCGATCTCATAGAGCGACTTCAGAGATATCCTCACGTTATCATGATGATTATTATCGTTTGCGGCACATCACTTCCCGAGATCGTGTTGACCCACCAACACAACCTCACCATGCTAGAGACGATCAGTATGCTGATTGTCGTCGTTCATATACCTGCACGCGAGCGAATCATGTTGATCCTTTGACTCGACCTGATTACCTTAGGGATGACTATTATGAGGATCGTCACTTTGAGAGAGATCTTGAGAGTCAGTTTCGTACTGCTTCCCCTTCCTTTGACGGTTTATCGAATCCCGAGTCTTTCAGCTATTGGCACGTGGATATGGAGTATTATTTAGATTATTTTGAGTTATTCGATGAGCGTCGCGTCAAGTTTGCGAAACTTAGACTTTTAGGTCAGGCGAGGGCTTGTTGGGCTAGCGTTGAGAGGACCCGCGAGCGAGACCGTTTTCGTCGCATCACTAGTTGGGCGGACATGAAGCGTATATTGTGTCAGATATATATGCCTTCGTCATATCGGAGTCGTTTGCTCGACCAATTATTTTCTCTCCAGCAAGAATCCATGTTTGTCGCTGAGTACAGGGATCGCTTTGATGAGTTAGTTGTGCGGAGCGATCTCCGAGAGGACCCAACAATGGTCACTACCAGGTTTTGTTCTGGACTTCGATCTGACGTTCGTACTAAGGTGGTTTATCATAGCTCGAATTCCCTCGAGCAGACGTATAAGCTTGCCCTTCATTACGAACAGTCTTTGAGATCCGCCAGAGCTGGTTGGTTGGACCCTCACCTTGACCTCCGCAGTACGAGTCCTTCTCATACTGAGGTCACCATGATGCCTACCACTGTCCTGCCACCCACGACGGAAGTGATACCTAATACAGATTGCTCTCACCCAGCGAGATGCTTAGCCCCGTGAGTGACCTATCTCTTGTTTCTGACCCGTCTCTTGTGACTCCGACGGAGGGTGAGCCTGAGCGACCTATTGAGTCTGTAGTGTTGTGCCCCTCACCCACACCTCCACTTTTGGCATGTCCGGGGTTGATTAACACTCATACCCTAGACTCATGTCTTGACACCGCACCCGCAGACCCATTCTTGAGCGTAGGTCTATGTCGCTTTTCCCTTGGCATTACCCTGAGCCACGTTACGACCGAGAGCTCAGAGTTTATTGTTGATCGCTTAGTGGCTATGTCACCCATGCACGGGGACACTGCCCCTTTCGATGGTCCTCATCGGGAGGACCTTGACCTTAGTGACGAGCCCTATAACGAGCCCCATGTTGAGCCTCCTGATGATCCACCCCATCTTGGTGAGGATGAGACTCGGGTGAGCCACTCAGGTATGACGCCTCTTTCATTATCATCTCTGGCCTTACCCCAGAGAAGAGACCTTGAGTGGAGCATGACATATGTAGGGCCTACCTTGAGTCCACTTGAGCATACTCATCTTGTGAGGACCTACCTTATGACACCTCACACTCTGGATGAGTTTTGGGACACGCCACCAGCTGAACCACCCGATGAGTTCTTTCTTGTCTGGGACGCTCACCATATTCTAGAGTCACGAATTCTAGTCTGTGTGCACGGTTTTCACCCAGGTGGTCGTCTTATCCGCGATGACTTGTCGTACACACCTCCTCGTGAGCCCCCTGATGTGTTACGTTCCCTGAGAGACATCTGGCTCGTTACGAGCTTGTATTTGAGTATAGTTGTCTCTCAAGATCATCTGAGCACCCGTCTCACACTAGATGAATATTTTTATATTCCACCGAAAGAACCTCCTGATAGGCCACCACATTTTAGAGACATCTCAGACATTATTAGATTTTTCTATAAGAAGTATACCATGTCTGTCGTGTTGTCTTTGCATCATTTGCATTACCTGCATGAGTCTGCTGAGTCTTTTACACGACATTTGCATGAGTTGCATGAGTCGGTCCGCCGACGAATAATAACAAGCAATGAAAATTATAAAGCCCATACAGATAAGGGAAGACGAGAACGAATATTTAATGAAGGCGAAAGGGTAATGGTACGAATCCGCCCTGAGAGGCTCCCTTCGGGGTCTGCCAAGAAGTTAAGCGCTAGGCAAATGGGTTCGTACTCTGTTATTAGTCGCATTGGGACAAATGTCTGCCGACTCGATATCCCGGCTAGTATGGAAATTCACCCGGTATTTAATGTTAAGGATCTGACTCCATACTACGAACCTCACGAGTATGTGGACCCGAGCAGTGGGGATACCCAGCCACCCCCACCCCTACTGTCGTTACCTTACCACCCTCATATGTCACCACCGTCTGATGGCCACCCCACCCCACCCACTGTTGACATCCACCCACCTGGGGACTCGTCTTCTCTGGTTTCACCACCGGCACCACCGATCGCACCGGGACCCCCCTTTCGAGAGATGAGAGCATCACAAAGTTCAGATACCACCAGCTTGTTCCTGCTTCAGATGGGTTGCGTTGTCGCTACTTGGTACATTGGCGGGGCCGCCCTGACGCAGTTGACGCTAGGATACTTGCAGCAGAGCTTGATCGATTAGCCCCTGGACTTCGACTTCAACACGACCGTCTCCATTCACCGGAGATGACAACTTTTCAGTCAGGGGGAGTTGATGGGCAAGGACACTCTTCCGTCGACGACACTTGGACGACTCCCGGCGGACCTCTTCGAGTTGTACCTGACATTCATCGAGAGAATTCCGATCTCAATTCATCGGGAGATGAATCCTTTCAAGCCGGGGAGATTGATGCGGAGCAGAGACGAGCACGAGCTTTGGGCCCGTTCGGGCTGATTTGGCGACTTACCATATATGGCGTGCCTGGATCGACGATCGGACTCCGCGGTTGCGTCCGACACGTCGCCGCGAGTCAAAAACATATATTAGTATATTTTTTTTTTGAGTTTATTTTCATGTATTTAGTGGCCGATCCCACCGGTCAATCATAGCCGTTGATGGTGAAGCCCTAATTTGTTCTCTTCTTATAAATATTGGTCTAAGTAGCTGAACCAAAGCATTGCAGATTTTGGAGACATTGAATCCCGGAATCCCGCGATCCCTCCCCAGTGCCGATGCCGTGGAGCCCTAGGTGACGACTCCTAGATTTCCAAACTCCTCCCCAAGGTAATCCCTCCCCCCACTTTCATTTTTCACGCCTCAAACCATCGTTTCATCCGCTGCAGCCCACCATTCCAGCCCCCGGAAAACAGCCGGCCTGTTGCCCCTTTTCCGTCGCCCAACCTGCCTCCTCCCCTCAAACCCGCCGCCTCTCCACCACCGCTACAGGGCCGCCTCCACCGCTTGTCCCCTCCCCACTGCTGGCCGACCAACCCTCATCTCTTACCAAATCCGGCCACCCCAAGGGCCTCTTTGCCCTAGCCGACTACCCCCACATATCCCCTCCGTGGATCCACCATCCTAATAGCCCCAAAATTCTAGATCAGTGCGGATCTAAGATTATAACCACCCGATCCGTTATTTTCACCGCACAAACTTTTTATTTTTACCCGATCCGACCCTAAATAGCGGATCTACCCACCCGCCGGTCCGGATCTACTTATTCGTGGCCGCATCCACCATTTTATTGTCTGTTCGCACCGTTCTCCGCTGAGGGCAGCCAGCGTCACCGTTGTCTCGCCACCGGTTCCATCTCCGATCGTCGATCTACACATCCGGCCCTCCAAATCTTCAATGCATCGGTTCAGCCCTCTACTTTGTGAGTGTCTGTATTATTGTACTATTTGATCCACATTTGCATTTGGTAATTTATCATATCTTGCTGCGATTTCTGTTCGTGAAAATTTGTTTTTGTGCACTAATAACTTGCATGAGGGGGCATTCGCCGCGCGCTTAGTTTTGGCCCTCCGAGCGGAGGAAAGTCATTCCAATTGCCTAAATAAATAATTGTTTTGCTATTCAAATATCTGTGTGGTGCTAAAAATTACATTGCTTAAATTATTTGTTAAATACCGGTCATTGCATTACATGTAGAGTTGGATTAGCGTGTCACCCTGGCACGATCACCTAACGTTGTAGGTTTTGTGCACCACTAGCCTGCCCCTACATCAGTATTTACCTAATTTCTAGCCTGTGTAACACAACAACACTCAAGCCTTTATCTCACTATAGTGGGGTTGGCTATATGGATCATTTGTCACCATTGCGTCCTATTTTTAGTCATAATCTCACTGATGCCTAAGTACATCACGTCTTTCCTTATAGTTTCATTCCAAGTCTTTATTGGTCTACCCTTCCCCCGTTTAACCTGCCCAGTGACTAAACTTTTACAACGCCTAACAAGTGCTTCTAATGGTCTCCTTTGTACATGTCCAAACGATCTTAGTTGAGCTTCTCACATCTTCTATGCAACTGGTGCCACTCATCTTATCCCTGATACATTCATTCCTAATTTTATCGAGTCTCGTGTATCCACACATCCACCTAAGCATTCTCATCTCCGCAACTCCCTTTTTTTGCTCTTGTACATAATTCATTGCCCAACACTCAGAACCATAGATCATCATTGGTCTAAATGCAGTACGATAAAACTTTTCTTTAAATTTTAATGGTACTTTATGATCACATAAGATCCCCGACAGACCTGTCCACTTCAACCAACTTGCTTGGATTATATGTATCACATCTTTATTAATACCTCCATCCTTTTGAACTATCGATCCAAGATATTTAAAGCACTCACTGCGGCAAATTTCTAGCATGTGTAAATTACCTAAAATTTTCTCACATTTTGAAAAACATGCATCAAAATAAGTCATATGAATGAATGCAATCAATGCAAACAAATGTCAACAATAGAGTCCATCACAAGTGCTGGAAATCTGCAATCAACAACGCATATAAGGAGAATCGGGCTTGGGGCACAAGTTGCTGGATGTAGTAGAAGGAATCAACAGCATACATGCACACGAATCAGGAGTACGATGCTGCTGGATGTAGGAAAACGTTTCAAACCTGACTATCCAGAAAAAAATCATATGAAGCTATCACGACAAAAATCAAATCTAAGTTGCTGGAGGTAGAAGAAGGAAAATAGAAGCATGCATAGCCAAAGAAATAGAATGCTGGAGTTGCTTCAGAGGATTTGGACTTGGAGCAAGTGTTGCTTGATGTTGCTGAAGGTGTTTCTTAATCTCAGATCCAAAATATAGAGGTGCTTGCAATGACTCTGTGATCTTTCTGCTTTTTGTGGTCCATCTACATATTTGAGATCCGACTTATGACTAAGGAGATCCAGCTTTTGGCGTGGGACACTTATAGCACGGAGATCCGCCGTGGTGGGAGGATCAGGCTTGGGGAAGGCAGCACGCAACAAGAGGGACGGCACCTTTAGCGAGAAGAGGTATGACACTTTTGGGAGGATCGGGCTTGGGGCAGCCTGCATGTGTGAAATTTTAGCGGAACACAAAAAAGTTGCGCTGAATAGAGGGGATAGCAATGGGTAGAAAAAGGAGTAATACTGATGTTTTCCGTTAATTTTTTGGCCACCGAACTCCGCGCCAAACATTGCATTAAGAACGCTGGCGTTTTTCAGCCACCACCCCGGAGCTAAAAAGCCCTCTCAAACTGTTCCTTTATTTTTTGCATTGCTTCTTCTTTTCACACACTTTATATTATTCATATCATGTAACCCTGACGATGGGAATAACTGAAATATTGGGAAAATTTTCCTTCTCATTGTATATTTGAGTCAAGGCGGTCTTGGAATGACATGAATGTTTGAAACCTAATTTCTCCTCTTGCTCTTCTCTTCTCTCGTTCTCGATTGACCGCCTCCCTCCCGATGATGCAACTGCTCATGAACCTCGACAACGTCACACTCTTACAACAAATGCTCGTGCGACCTCTCTATGATCTTATCGGTCCTCTGTCCTCTACCGACACTCCTAGTATCCCATACCCGATCAACATTCCTTGGGCCTCTGTACGACACATACTCCTACTCTCCTCTTCAAAATCGCTACTCCCAACTCTCGATACTTCCCTCGACATTACGTTACATTCCTTCTCATGTTACTCCTTCCATCCCTTCCCGTACCACCAACTTTCCTCTTCCAGCTTGTTGAACAACTCACACGTACCTTCAACGGGATTTTCAACCCTCCAATGCTTCATCACTTTTTCCTCCGCCGCCTGAGTGCTCAACATTCCCAATCAAGCCTCCCAACGCCGGACCTCCATTTCCGCTCAACTCTTACGTGACTCTAACCAACCTGGATAATGTAGTGTCTAACATTTCCAATCATGCTTCCCATCCACGGGCCTCCACTACCACCATCTTCGCGAAACACTTACATGACTCTAGCCACCATGAATGAGGTAGGTCTAACCCTTGCTCTGGTTATGAAGTCAAAAATGATGGCCAATCAAGCTCAACAACAGACCTTATTTGCGTCCCTGGCCGCCCATCTTGATGACATGCATTTGCCACCCGAGTCAGCTCACCATCCCACAACGAGTTCCAATCAAAGCGACCTGCAACACATTGTGCATTCCGATCCCCGTGGAAGTCGGTTTGCAGGAGACAATGTCCCACGCTACGTGAAACTGGATTTTCCCTACTTGATGGCAAGAGCAGCTCCCTAGTCTGGCTCACACGTCGTGAGCATTTCTTTGCCAACTAGCTCAGGTTGTTGGAGGGCTGGATATGGTTTATTTCATTCCACAAATAACACACTTCATGGGAGCCATGTAGTCGTGGTATCCTAGCTTTTGCTGGAGACACCCAATTTGAATTGGTCGGCCTTCAAACGCTACTGCAATTTGCACTTTTGACCATCTCTCCGCAGCGACCCATTGGGAGATTTCATCTCCTTCAAACAAACGGGGTCCATGGATGATCGCTTGGAGAGATTTCAATGCTACTACCTCGTATCCCATTTGTACTGCTAGAGTATCAAGTGATTATATTCACTGCCAATGTATGCTAAATTTAAAGATTTATATTTAATTTTCAAACTCACTTTTAGCTATGCTAAGTATCCCAATAGATTTCTTATGTTGGTAATAATCTCGAAACGCACAGTAAATTTATTTATGTGATTATCAAAAAGGCCTAAGCGACAATTTTAATGTTCCACTAGCCCTTGTAGCACATAATTACTAAAGAAAAATGTCTTCAAAAATAACGTCAGTAGTACACAAAATGATCCACTAGCATGCATTAGTTTAATCAATTCAAATTGTTTTGCATAAAAATAGGGAATTGTTAACCTCACATCAAGATTGGCCATCCGTACATTTATGCTAATCACAAGCCATGTTTTTGCAAATTTTATTCCCAACCAAAAATTTTGATGGCAGACCATATTTGTTAATTGCAAACCGCAACTTGACATAACTGAAACAAGGAGCGAAATAATATACATATGAAAATAAATTGTTGGAAAGCAAATACATGAAAATAAGATTTAAGGTGATGCCAACCTGCATGATCGACTGCATCTCGACTTAGAATTCAAAGTACCGCAGGGCCTCAACACTACCATGAAACTGACCTGTATCTGTGAGAAACGTCTCTTCATGGATAACCCGTATGACAGCCGCCACGAGGGGAATAAGAGCAGTCATTGGGAGGACACTGTTATGGATCGGTTTCGGATCCTGCACCGTTTATCATATTATATGTTTTTTGCAGTTCATATTAAGAGTTAAGTCTATTATATTAATATTTTATGCGTCATCATGTAATTACGAGTTTAGTTAAGTCTTGTATCAAGTTATGAATGAATGAAGTCTAGTTCTTGTCCCCTTGTTGTGATGTCTCGGGGGCTCTCTCCTCTAACGAGCAATCTCGCGGCTACACTGTTGCATCCTCCACCACCATCATCACCCCCTCCGGCCACTATTCTGACGAGTAACCGCTGTTGCGGAAGTAGGCCCGTAACAGACACCTCTTCTCATCACTCTTATCGTCTTAACCGCCCCCAAGAGCAAGGATTCCAGTTGTACCTTAACCATCAGGTGCTTGCCAATAGCACAACTTGCAATGCGACACGCATAAGGGCTCTGCTTCAACCATCCTGATTTCTATACAATAGGGAACAAGTATGAACGTCTATTTTGGCTAAAAGTTGAGGACCCTCCGGTCGATGACACAGATGCAAAGATGGTGGAAGGTTATTACTCTGGATTGACTCAAGCTTGAGGACACGCTTGATTTGCACGGGGAAGGTGGATAACATGGGTCCACGGCGGGGGTGACAATGTCTAGACATAATGGTCTGCATCTTTATTTTTCGCTTTGTATCTTCTTTTCGCGCACCCTATTTTACCCGCATATCATGTATCTGAGTGAAGTGCATAATTGAAATATAATGGAACTTTTCCTTCTTTGAATGACATGCATTAATTAAACCTAATTTCCCTCTTACTCTTCTCTACTCCTCTCATTCTCTCAAATTAGGATTGGGTTGAGTTAGACTCCCCTCTTTCTCTTCCTCTCTCTTTGTTGAGCTCGTCTGCCATTGTATCATCCACCATTGAGAATATTAGGCCAAGGAAGGGTTGAGAGGATCCTTTAGGAGACTTCTCTCTCTCATGACCGCATCTTCTCACAACCCGGAACACATCGTAAAATCCTCAAAAGTTCTTTTATTAATTCAAAATATACTTTTAGGTAGCCTCTGTTTGATGAAGTGCCGCGAGCAAATTGGTTTAAACAAATTTAATCTCGTTGGACAAACTTGATGGAATCAGGCAACAATGAACTAAATGAGACTTATTTCACATTTTTTGGTCCGGTTATCATATATGGCAGAATTTAGATTATTTGTTATTTAATTTTTAAAATTACTTAGAATGTTATAAGTATATGCACTATTTAGTCTTAATTAGGATTTAGTTTCTTTATATATAAGCCTTCTAAAAGCTTTGATGTGATAATGAAATATTGCGAGTTGTTCCATGGGATGTCATTCCTTTATGATGCTTGATGTTTCATATCTCTTTCATTGTTTGAGAATTCAGTATCTATCCTTGATGATATGGCAAGCCAAGTCTTAAGGATTCAACATCAATAATTTGAGGATTCATTGTTTTTGTTAGAGAAGCCCATGTATTGGGGCCCATATAGCCCATGTATTTTGTTTATTCTTTCTCTTCTTTTAGTCCCACATCATGTATAGAACTCTCTTCTCTCCTTTTTCCCTCCTATAAATATGTATTCATACTTTGTATTTGAATGTAGATAAAGTATTTTCAAGTTTGAGTTTTTATCCACATGGTATCAGAGGGACCGGTCTCCCTGTCCGGCTAACTGTTTTTAGCCGCCTCTATCCGCAGTCTTCACGGCCTTCTCTCGGTCCATCCGTGGTCTTCTCGCGGTATCCGCGACCTCCTTGCGGTCTGCCTTTCTCTCATCCCGCGACCTCCTCGCGATCTCCTTTTTCTACCCGCTCTCCTCCTTGCGGTCTCGTTTCTTTCTACTCCGTGGCTCCACCTTCTCTACTCTTCTCCTCCCTCTTATAGCCTTCTCTATTCTCTTACGTGGGCCCACTCCTTGCCGACCTCTTTCTCTTGCCCGACCTCTTTCCTTAGCCGCCCGGCTTCTTCTGTTCGCCGTGGCTTGGGTGCGGTCTGCCCACTCTCGCGTGGCTTCCTCTACCCGCGACAACTTCTTTCTACTCGCGGCGACCTCCTTCTACTCGCGGTTAGTCGCTGCGACCTCTTCTATTCGCGCGGCTTTCACTCAACTCGCGACCTCTTCTACTCGCGCCGCTTCCTCTTCTACTCGCGTGGTTTATTTGCTCGCGGCGACCTCTTCTGTTCTCGATTCCTTTCCCTCACGGCGACTTCTTTCTAACCGCGCGGCTTCATCTCTTCCCGCGGCTTTTCTATCCACGACGATTTCCGCACTTGGTCGTGGCATCTTCTCCTGCCGCTGGTGTACTCACTTTGACCGGGCGGACTTCTTGTGTCCGACTTCACATTGTGGTCGGTTACTCGCTGCGGTCTCCCTTCCCGCTCCGGGCTTAGCATCGTGGTCGCGGTTTCTTGCCGCTGGTGGCTTCTCACGTAGACCGTGCGGCCTGCTTGTTGTCTGATTCTGGTCTTCCCGTGTGGTCTCCTTGTCCATCCGCTGCCTGCTCTCTCGACGGCCTAGTCCTCTGCCCGCCCGGTCATGGGGTCCTCTATTAACTCTGCTGAACCGGCGACTTCATCTGCTGATCGCCAAGTTATTGCCCCCAAAATTCGTGATGAATTGCGGATTACGACTATCTCTTTGACCGGGAAGAACTTTACGGAGTGGGTGCGCTCGGTTCGCCGTGTGCTTCAATCAAAAGGCTTTCTTCACCATCTGACCAAGGCCGCTCCCGTTCCTCCCACGGATGAGTGGCTACGCAATGACGGTCGGGTCCAGACATGGCTCCTCAACTCTCTGGAAAGTGAACCATACCGCATGGTCATGTATCATGAAACCACAAAGGCCATGTGGGATGAGCTCCAGGCCCTCTATTCTGGCCAAGCTAGTCTCCAACACATCTACGACATCATCACTGATCTACAAAATCTCGATGTTGGCGGGCCTCCGACCTCACGTCCTTTGTTGCTCGCGCTAAGACTTTGGTCGAAGCATGGATTCAGCATCAGCCTCCCACGCTGGATCTCGCTGCACAACGTGCTCAAAAAGAAGCTGTTGGGGTGGCCATGATGATGGCTTGTGTACCACATCATCTCCAGAGCATTCAGGCACATATTCTCTCCTCTGCGGCTACACCATCCCTATCTGATGTGTGTGACATGTTGCTCAAGGTTTCGCCTCCTCGTGACTGTTCTGCTCCCCCATCATCGGCTCTCCTACAACAGGCTTCAGCGCCCTTACTACCTCTTCCCTCTCCTGCTCGTGGGGGACGTTCTGGCTCCCGGGGCCGCGGTCAGGGAGCTCAGCCTCGACCAAAGTGTTCCTTCTGCGGGAAGGACGACCACCTTGAGGCTGTTTGCTTTCGGAAGCATGAGTTTCCCCCTCGCCCACAAACTACTGTTGCTGCCACGGACTCCTCCGCTCGTACTGACCTTGAAGAGGTCCGCCTTCAGCTGCAACAACTTCATGGTCTGCTCACTCACCCACCTGCCTCGGTTGCTTCCGCTTCCTCCATCTCCCATGAAGGTATCGTTTATCTCTCCATTAGTACACATTGGATAGTGGATTCCGGTGCTACTCATCATGTCACTTCTCTGCGACCACAACAATACCTGACTTCTCCTCATCCCAAGTGTATTACAGTCACTAATGGGGACACTGTTCCTGTCTTCGGCTCGGCGGATATCCCTCTCACTTCCTCTCTCTCTCTTCGCTCGGCTCTTCACGTTCCGGGCTCCCCATTTAATTTGCTTTTTGTTGGTCGCCTTTCTACTGATTTAAACTGCTCAATAACATTTACTTCTTCTTCATTTCTGATACAGGATCAACAGACACAAACTATCATTGGTAGAGGGCGGCTGCAGTACGGGCTCTACCTCCTTGATGACCCTCCAGCTATCCTGTCTTCTGTCTCCTCCGTCGATTGACATCGCCGTCTTGGGCTTGCCCCTTTGCCTGTCCTCCAGAAGGCTCTTCCAGATGTATCTTTACCCTCTTCTCAGTGTGAAGCATGTATTTACGGCAAGCAACCGCGTTCATCTTTTCCGTCTCATTGTACCCGGAGCGCTGCTCCTTTTATTTTAGTACACTCCGATATTTGGGACCCGTACAAAGTTACTAGCATTTCTGGTTATCGTTATTTTCTAACCTTCATTGAAGATTACTCCTGCATGACATGACTCTACTTACTTCGTGATCGCTCCGAACTTCCCCGGGTCTTTCGGGCTTTCCTCTTTGAGACCCGCACGCAATTCTGCACAACTATCAAAACTATTCGCACGGACAATGCCCGCGAATACACTGGTCACGAATTTGCAAACCTCTGCTCTGAATTCAGAGTTATTCACCAAACCTCCTGTGTCTATACCCCGCAACAAAATGGAATCGTTGAACGTAAGAATCATCATCTACTCGATATGGCTCGCTCTATCATGCTTCAGATGCAAGTTCCCCAATCTTATTGGAACTTCGCCCTCTCCACAGCCTGTTACCTGATCAACCGTCTTCCTTCTCCCGTCCTCCACAATGCCACTCCATTCAGCCTCATCTTCCCTTCTACTCCACCATTCTCCCTCACCCCCCCATCTTTGGATGCGTCTGCTATGTCCACACTCTTGGTCCATCCATGGACAAGTTGGACCCTCGGGCGGCCAAACATATCTTTGTTGGTTATTCTCGGACCCAAAAAGGCTACGTATGCTACTCTCCGGCTACCCGAAAGGTGACTGTATCTGCTGATGTGACTTTTCAGGAGGATCTCCCTTTCTTCTCTGCCTCAGATCCTGCACCTCTACCACCAACGGTGGTACGTCCTGCCATTCCCGTTACCACTCCTTCACCTACACAAATTACTGACAAGGCTCCACCTGTCTCCAAGCCACATGTTATACGTGTTTACAATCGTCGCCACCCTGCCTCCGTTGCCCCACTGCAGTCGGCTTCGACTTCTGACGCTCCGCGTTCTGCTGATCCGGCACCTGACTCTACCGCTCATCCTCTGACGAATTATGTATCCTTACATCGCCTATCTCCACCACTACACACTTTTGTCACTTCATTATCCTCTATTTTTGTCCCTAACACTGTGCAGGAGGCTCTCCAACACCCGGGCTGGCGAGCGGCCATGGAAGAAGAAATGACGGCTCTCTGGGCGAACCAGACCTGGCACCTGGTACCTCTTCCCCCCGGTCAGCGACCCGTTGGGTGTAAGTGGGTCTTTGTGATCAAACATGCTCAGGATGGAACGATTGACCGTCTAAAGGCCTGCCTGGTGGCTCGTGGCTTCACCCAGCAACACGGTCTTGATTACGAGGAAACCTTCTCTCCAGTAGCAAAGCTTAACACCTTCGTGTCCTCTCCGTGGCGGTTCATCGCCAATGGCCGTTACACCAACTGGACATCAAGAATGCTTTTCTAAATGGCGACCTACAGGAGACAGTATACATGCAACAACCTCCCGGGTTTGAGACCACGGGGGAGTCCCAAGTTTGTCATCTGAAGAATTCCATCTATGGTCTCAAACAATCTCGTCGGGCATGGTTTGACAAGTTCTGTAAGGCTGTTCGGGAAGTCGGTTTTACTCAAAGTTCAACAGATTTCTCCCTGTTTACACGACACCGAGCAACGAAAACAGTTCTTCTGCTGGTATTTGTTGATGACATCCTGATCACTGGAGACGATTCAAAGAGCATCGATGCGGTTAAACAACACCTTAGCTCGGTCTTCCAAACGAAAGATCTGGGTCACCTCGGTACTTCCTTGGCCTTGAGATCGCAAGGCGACCAGATGGTCTTGTCCTGTCCCTGAGAAAGTACTGCCTGGATCTCCTTAAAGATGCTGGTTATTCTGGATGCAAGCATACTACTACTCCAATGAATGCAAATCATAAACTGTGTGCTCACGCTTCCGACACAGATCTTCCTCTTCAAAATCCGGAATACTATCGACGACTTGTTGAGAAATTGATCTACCTAACAGTTACAAGACCGAATATATCATTCACTGTTGAGCGCATCCTCAGATATCTTAAAACAGCTCCGGGTCAAGGATTGGTCTACAAGACCTCATTTTCTACTCCAAAATTAGTTGCATACTTTGATGCTGATTATTATGATTCCTTGGATGATCGTCGATCAACCAGTGGGTTTTGTACCTACTTTGGTGGTCATCTCATTACCTGGCGAAGTAAGAAGCAAGTAGTTGTGGCTCGATCCTCAGCAGAAGCAGAATACCGATCAATGACGTCGATTGTCCCTGAGCTAATGTGGCTTGAAAATCTTCTTGTTGACCTCGGGGTAAAACTTTCCTCACCGTCCCTCTTGCTATGTGACAGCCAAGCAGTTATACACATCGCAAAGAATCCAGTCTTCCATGAGAGAACGAAGCATATTGAAGTAGACTGTCATTTCATCCGAGAAAAGGTTCAAACGAAGAAGATAGAATTAAAGCATGTTTCGGGCACTGAACAAGTTGCTGATATCCTCACAAAGGCTCTACCAAATACCTTATTCTATCAGTTTTTGTCCAAGCTTGGTGCATACGACTTGTACGCTCCAGCTTGCGGGGGAGTGTTAGAGAAGCCCATGTAAAGGGGCCCATATAGCTCATGTATTTTGTTTATTCTTTCTCTTCTTTTAGTCCCACTTCATGTATAGAACTCTCTTCTCTCCTTTTTCCCTCCTATAAATATGTATTCATACTTTGTATTTGAATATAGAGAAAGTATTTACAAGTTTGAGTTTTTATCCACAGTTTTCATATATATATATTTTTCTATTTCCTGTTTTTTCCCACTATTCTGATTCATATCATACATCACTAATTCCCCTCTGTGCTATTTCTGCCATTTACTCTATGAAGTGGGGTGTTTGACAGAGTGACTTGCAAAATATATTCCTATATTCGAACTTGTTTTATAATGTCATGCACTATATTGTTTCCCCTTTCTTATGCACATGGCTTGAGCACTGCTCTTTTGTTCAATATATTCTAAATATTATTTTCAGTATAGTATGATGGTGCGTGGTAGTATGTATGACTTGATATATATGTCCGACAGGCATGTGAAAGGGTGCCCGGACAATCGACCTCATTTCATGCGAGTTCTCTTAGAGACAGGGTCTCCATCGTATATTTGGAGTCCTAGTTGGAGTATTATCTTTTATCTTGGAGTTCAATCTTGTGTTGGCTCTTTTACGAGAGGACTCCTAGTGGGAATGTGCCCTCAAGAGTTGGGAGTGTGCATGTTTCGTAATCCGTATCATCCTTTTGTTGCTACTGCAATATAGTTAGTTTATTTTCATGTTCTTGATATGACGTTTCATGCTGAGTCCTCATGGAGCACTCAATAGGAATTAATAGAAAATGACAGTTCATAAAACTGTTCTAATGGATATAGCTAATGATTAAGATGAAAATGCTATAATATTGCATGTATCGGTTCCATCAATAAAGTTTTATAGTACAGTCTTTATTCAATATTATAGCATTCTGTATGCAGATTGCTGAAAAATTAATGGCAATTCATGAAGACCTTGTGCAAGGAAATTACACATCAATTGAGAACCTAAGGACATCGTCTCCTGTAACAAATGCTCTCTCTCTAAGTAGACAGGTAACTTTACACATGATTAGTTTATTTTCCCTGAAAGACAATGTTTCAACTTACGCAGCCTTTTACCTACTCAAATCTCTTTATTCATATATTTAACACCCAGACCTCTTTTCTTACTTTTAATACACCTTAGACTTGAAATACATCAAATCAAAATGCCACTCTGAATATTTTTTTATTTTAGGTAGATGTTAAATATTTTATACAAATAATTTTAATGATCTATATGTAATTGTAGTGATTTTAATAATATGTAGTGTTATTTTTACGTATCATTTGATTTTTTTACAATACTCTTGTTAAAATATGTTTACATTGTATCCATTGACATATGCAATTCTTACTTTTATTGTTAATTGATCATTTTTAAAAAATTCTTTGTATTCACATCTAATCGAACTATTTTCCTCAAGTAAAGTCGCATAACTTTATTCAAATTTAAATTGTTCTTTATTGATTTGATGCTAATCTCTTAATTGATGACAAAAGACAATGTTTCAGGCGCTAAAAGGTTCATGAAGATTTATGTATTTACGGAGGTTTTTTAATCTCTAATGATGGAATAGTAAAACTGTAAAAGCTACCTGATATTAATTTCCTCTCAAAACAACTAGGAAGGTTTACCTAAATAGTGGTTACTGTCAGATCTGGATTCGAAATGGAAAATCGCTTTTAAAACTAAACATAAGCGACTAGTGATGCCTTTTTGGCATAACCAATATACCTAGCACTTGATGCGCTTATGGAACTAAATCCTTTGACCACTTATAATAGTTTGTGTTTTCCTCTATTTTGATGTCATTTTGATTAATAGTATTGAACCAAGTCAACAACCTGGCCACCTTCGAACCTTAATAAACGCAACCAATAGTTTTACTTTCATAGGGTGCATCGTCTCATTTGAATTAATTAAGGTAGACTCCGGGAGGGTTCAGGTTATTTGGTCATGGCCATGCTGTAACGACCCCACTTACTAGGCAACCGTCGCAATTTTCATTTATTTTCTTCTTATTAAATCAGAGAGCGGCAGATAAATGGTCATTCAACAATTATACATAAACAGGTATAATGACAGAGTATATAAAAATGCAGAGAAGTAAAACACATTTTTATTTATTTTACATCAGATACAGTATAGTACATCGTTAGCAGATGACTCAATATATAAACAAAAAAAAGAGTCATCACAAAATCTGAGGTACAGTTACAAGTATACTATAAGATCATCTCAAAACTGCACCTGTAACTCAGAACAAAAACTATACGGTAACCTACTACATAACCATGAGCGGACTACATGAAATAGAAATGGAACTCGTCATGGGGACAGTCGGGGTCGCGGCAAGATGCCTTGTGGGCATCCATGACTTCAAAGACGGCTGTGATGACTTCAACCCAAATCTTGTACATCTTCTCCTTGTGTGTAGGGGGCCTGGTAGAGCTAGAGGGAGTAGCCTCCGCCTGGACCTGTTTAGTTACATTTTCTATTAGTCAAAGACTAAATGAATTCTCATTGTTCCCTTTTTACTATGATGTCTTATTTACATTTTACGGATTTCATACTTTATTCTCTTGATTACGTTCTCTCTCGTTATATCATATTAATTCGTTTTCCTCATCTTCTTATTGTTGACCTTTTTCTTTATTTTGTTCATCTTTTGCTTATCATTTTCCTATATATCTTTTCATGTGGGGTTGGACTTTCTTAGCCTTATCTCTTATACTTTTTCTGTTGTTATCGGACAGTGTTAATGAAATATTAACATTTAGTATCATTTATATAGCGCGCTTGCGTGCCTTTTTATATTCGCACACATTTCTTAACGTGCCTTTTCATATTCGCATGTAACTTTCATTACATCATCATTGAAAGGACATTCACCCCACCTCCAATGTTGGGTTGACCCTTAACTTAGCCCATTTCTTTACTTTATTTATTTATTTTTTCCTTTACTTCATTTAATTTATTGTATGTTTACTTTTCATTGCTCTTTTCATAAAACATAAACATAAAACATAAACATGAAGAATAAACATGAAATTAAGCAATTACAAAAGGGTGAGAACTCACTTTGTCAACCCCTTTCCCTTTATCCCTTCGACCACTATCGTCGCCTTGCCTTTCACCACCTCATGAAGCCATGTCCTACATCGGAAATATTTTAAAGACACATAAGTTGATGTTTTAATTAAGGTCAAACACTTCAAGACGTTCTTGACGGGCTCCACATGACCTATTTAGGTCACTTAGGGTTTAATGGGTGGCTGTCCTATCTTGAAAACAAGGGTTTTTTTGTCCAATTGGCGAGGGAACATCATGCCCTAGCCAATTTTTGCTGTCCTAGCTCAAAATCCCCTAAATTAATTGCTGCCCTAATTGTTAAAATGAGGTTTATTCACTTGTAGTGAAGGGCAGCACTTCAATTTCATGCAAAAACCCACAAGCACTTCAATTGCTCCTTATCCTCCAAATAATTATTTGAAGTGAAAGGATATCCTCTACGTTAATTTCTTTATCACTTTAACAATACGAGGATGAAGATTTTGCTAATTTAAAAGGACACACATGCTAGAATTTCGGAATCCCTAGTATATGACTTAGGGTTTCACTAAAAGCACTTCAAATCACAATTTAGGACCTAAAGATCCTCTGCAGAAACTTTTAATGCAATTTAAAAGAAAGGAACATTAAAAATCTCAAACCCTAAATTTCTACCGGTTTCAATTCATGCAAAAACTTCATGAAAGAAACAAGAGGAGTGGAGAGGAAGTGGTTACCTTTCAAACAGAAGAAAAATCACAAAAAACAGAGGAGAAATGAAGGCTCGGGAGCTTCCGTCGGCGTGCGGCTTCGGTCCGCCTCCTGTGCTGCTGTGCGGGAATCAGAAGAGATGAGAATAAACATCGGTATTCTTTGCTTAGATATTTATCGGGCACCGCTTAAGATACGCACGACACGTATGTTTGGTTATCAGAAATAGCCGGTTCAAGCTCTATTTCAGCCGGTTCACCTCCTTTTTAAACCCACAAGCACTCTATTAGCACACCATTATACAATTAATCAAATGTTATAATAGTAGCATACCTTTAGTGGCGTTAGTGGTGTCACAATTCTCCCCTCCTTATTGAATTTTCGTTCGCGAAAATCCTCAATCTGAAGGTACATCAAACAATTGAGGGAAGAGATTTCTCATGTCTTCTTCTTTTTCCCAGGTTGCTTCATGAATACTGTGCCCTTTCCACCAGACCTTGACAAATCGAACATCTCGGTTTCGAAGTTGCTTATTTTGCCAATCTACAATCTGGTATGGCTCGGTTGGACTTGATAGATCCAGCTCTATTTGCATTTGTTCAGGAGAGACTATTTTCTCTGGGTCTGCTATGTATTTTCTCAACGAAGAAACATGAAATACATCATGAAGGTTTTGAAGAGCATCAGATAATACTAGGCGATAAGCCACCGGTCCAATCCTTTCAGAGATGACGAATGACCCTACGTATCTTGGACTAAGTTTTCCAAGTCGACGAATTCATGAAGTTCCCTTGAAGGGCTTTATTTTCAGACATACCATATCGCCTACATTAAACTCTATTTTTCGATGTCTGTCATTGTAATATTTTTGTTGTCTGTCTTGGGCTATTTTTAATCTTTCCCGTACCAGTGTAAGTTTATCGTTCATCTTATCCACTTGGTTCTTTGAGAATAACTTCTGATTGCCATCTTCTGCCCAGCTTAGTGGTGTACGACATCTTCGTCCATACAATGCCTCGAACGGTGTCATCTGAATACTTGACTGGTAGCTATTATTATACGGAAATTCCATCGGCGATAAGTATTTTTACCATGAGCCTTTAAGATCGAGTACGACCATTCTAAGTAGATCTTCCAACATTTGGATAGTTCGTTTAGACTGACCATCCGTTTGTCGATGAAAGACGGTACTGTATAGTAGTTTTGTTCCCAACTTTTTCTGCACGAGCTTCCAAGTATCCGATGTAAACAGGTCCAGGCGGAGGCTACTCCCGCTAGCTCTACCAGGCCCCATACACGCAAGGAGAAGATGTACAAGATTTGGGTTGAAGTCATCACAGCCGTCTTTGAAGTCATGGATGCACACAAGGCATCTTGCCGCGACCCCGACTGTCCCCATGACGAGTTCCAATTCTATTTCAAGTAGTTCGCTCGTGGTTATGTAGTAGGTTACAATATAGTTTTTGTTCTGAGTTACAGATGTAGTTTTGAGATGATCTTATAGTATACTTGTAACTGTAGCTCAGATTTTGTGATGTCTCTTTTTTGTGTTTACATATCGAGTCATCTGCTAACGATGTACTATACTGTATCTGATGTAAAATAAATAAAAATGTGTTTTACTTCTCTGCATTTTTATATACTCTGTCATTATACATGTTTATGTATAATTGTTGAATGACCATTTACCTGCCGCTCTCTGATTTAATAAGAAGGAAATAAATAAAAATTGCGACGGTTGCCTAGTAAGTGGGGCCGTTACACATGCCACCCTAAGGCTATTATTGAGGTTCGTGTATTTTACTTCCTGACTTATTTCTATCGTTTGTTCATTAGAAACTTTATTTTCATTATCTCCCATGTGACTGATTGTCTTAGGAAGGGTCATTTATTTGACCGATGAGGCGAAACGCGCTTTCACTTTCGTAAAAGACAAGCTGACTAGTAACCCCATACTCCCATATTCTGATAAGAATTTTGAAGTAGATTGCAACACATCGATTGTAGGCATGAGCCGCTCGAAGTCAGGAAGGCTGCTTTATTACCTTTTTAGTGAGAAACCGGCAAAGAAAAAATTCGATATTTCACGTGATATTAAGTTTCATGTTGTCGCCCAGACTCTTTGCCATTGACATATTTTTTAGAAGTAGTTTATTTTATTTGTTCTGATCATTATATTCAAAAGATGCAATGTTCTTTGTCAGCAAAACCAAACTTATATTATTTATTGACGTTGTCCCCTCTATATATGGAGGCGGACACAAGATATAGCAAAAAATAAAAACATATGTAGAAAATAAAATACATATTGTAACACTCCCCCTCAAGTTGTCGTGAGATGTTGATTATGTCTAACTTGATAACAATTCTTGCAAAGGTAATTCCACCCAGGCCTTTCGTGAGAATATCATCAAGTTGTCTATCTGAGGGAACAAAGGGAGTACACACAAGTCCCTTTTCAATGTTCTCCTTGACAAAATGACGATCCCCCTCAATATGCTTTGTACGATCATGTTGGACTGGGTTGTGAGCGATGCTGATAGCAGCCTTTTTATCACAGTCAGTGTTGTGGATATCGGCCGACATGTCCGACATGTCGGCCGACATGAAGGTTTTGGAGCAAAAACGACACAAAATCGGTTTAAATTTGACTTGTGGCGTTTTGAAAATAGCGGACCGACATGACATGTCGGCCGACATGAAGGTTTGGGAGCAAAAACGACACAAAACCGGTTTAAATTTAACTTGTGGCGTTTTGAAAATAGCGGGCTGACATGCCGGCCCCAAAAAACGCCCATATCAGGCGTTTTTTAAAATTAAATTTTTATTTTTTTTTTTATTTTAATTTAATTATTAGTTTTATTAATAAAATGAGCGGGTTGGGCCACTGTTTTAACTCCCCTGACCCCGCTCATTTCATTTCATCCCGTCGCTCTGCCCTAACTCTCCCCGTCGCTCCTGCCCTAGCTCTCCCTCGCGCGCCATCGACACTCTATCTCTCTGGTTCTTTCTTCTCCCTGCTCGTTGGTGCTCTCTGGTTCTCTGGTGCTCTATAGCTCGTTGGTGCTCTCCCTCTCTCGCGCGCTGTCGGCACTTTAGCTCTCTGGTTCTCTAGTTCTCTGGTGCTCTCTAGCTCGTTGGTGCTCTCCCTCTCTCGCGCGCTGCCGACACTTTATCTCTCTGGTTCTTTCTTCTCCCTGCTCGCTGGTGCTCTCTGGTTCTCTGGTGCTCTCTAGCTCACTGGTGCTCTCCCTCTCTCGCTCAATGTCGGTACTTTATCTCACTGGTTCTTTCTTCTCCCTGCTCGCTGGTGCTCTCTCGGCTGGTTCATTCTTCTCCATACCTCTCCCTCTCATTCAATCGCTCTGCATTTTGTTTTTTTGTATTGGTTGTTGTGCTAGCTGTCGGCTATAGCATGGTGGCTGCCTTGTGGGTTGTTGTTGGTGGCTGCCGACCCATTTAGTTGTTGGCGGCTGTCATGTTGCCTTATTAGTTCAGCAAGACATGGTGGTTGTCTTGTGGTTGACTTGTTGGTTGTAGCACGGTGGCTGCGCTGTTGCTTTATTTGTCTTATTAGTTGCTGCTTTATTTTTATTTGACACGTTTATTAATCAACAAATGATTTTAAATACCCCTATTAATAGTTATTTATCCAACTTCATTTTGCAATCAATGATGCATGTATATCCAATCACATTTTTAGTTGCATTGCTGCTTTGTGTCTTTTGATAAATAAAATGTGAGATGTTTTGAAAATTTGAATGATACTTGAATACTTTGTTCATTTTGTTGGATACTTTGAAAGTTTGAATGATAGTTATAACTTTGTATACTAGTATACTACTGAGAATGCAAAATGTTGTTGGATAAATAAAATATTGCATGGATAATATAAAATATATCTGAAGATCTAACGATCTAATGAAGTTATGAGGTTTTTCTGATTTTGATTTTTTTCAACTAGTAATTTTTCTCGTGATGTAGTCGTGTAAAATATTTTTTCATTTCATCTAACTAATATTAATTTCATTTCTCGCCCTATTAGAATGACTTCTTCTGCTGGTTCAAGTGAGGTTCCCGTATCACTGGTACCAACCGGTAGAGATCCGTTTTTGACATTTGGTGAGAAGTTGGTTGCAAACGACACCAGCCGAATCAAATGTAACTACTGCAAGCAGACAATGAATGACAGAATTACACGTTTCAAGCATCACTTGGCTGGGTGGAAGGGTAATGTTAAGTCATGCCCTCACATTCCCGCCGACATTAAGGCTAAAGTGGATTCAACCCCAAACTCAAATTTAGAGAGTAAGAGAGCTAAAAATGCTAAGTTTCAAGCAATTTTGAATGAGGTGGTTGTTGGAGGTGTCCATGATGATCAAGAGGACACTATAGATGAGTCTTTAAGCGATGAAGAATGAGGTATGTTTGAAATTTGATTTTTGAAATTTTGATCTTAAAATCAATAGTTTTATAAATTTTCATCTTTAAAGTGTTGTATGTTAAATGTTACATGTAGCTTTTAATATTTAAAAGTTCAATAGGTTGTAGAATCTGTAGTACTGTGACATGTATAAAAATTAAAAATAACATTTAATTATATATATAATTAATTAAATATTAAAATCTGATATATGAAATATCCCCGATATATCCCCCGATATATAAAAAACCGACATGAAAACTCAAACCGACGTGTCCCCGACATCCGACATCTACAACATTGATCACAGTACAACCAGATAGGCTCATCTTCAGAGAGACCCAGGTCACTTAGCAACGACCGCAACCATAGATCTTCACAAACACTGTGAGCCATAGACCGAAACTCTGCTTCAGAACTTGTTCTCACCACAACCTGTTGTTTTTTACTCCTCCAGGTAACATGATTTCCACCAACAAGAGAACAATACCCTGAGGTAGATCGCCGATCGTCGACAGAACCGACCCAATCAGCATCGGTGTAGACCTCAATTTTTAGAGCCGAATTGGGGGAAAACAATATTCCACTCCCAGGTGAGGGCTTGAGATATCTGAGGATTCTGTTGACAGCATCAACATGACGAGTCTTCAGAGCGTGCATAAATTGGCTGATAACGCTCACAATATAAGCTATATCTGGACGGGTATGAGCCAAGTAGATCGGTTTCCCTACAAGACTTTGGAATTTTTTTTCAATCTCCTTTCCATCATCACGACTCATTCCGTGGTTCGCTTCAATTGGAGTGTCCGCTAGTCGGCAGCCACTCATTCCAGTCTTCTCAAGAAGATCCAGAGTATACTTCCTCTGAGAGATAAAGATCACATGCTTGGACCTTGCCACTTCAATTCCCAAGAAATATTTGAGAGCACTCAGGTCACTGACCTCAAACTCAGAAACCAATTTTTGTTTTAGAAGCTTGATTTCTTCCACATCATCGTCTGTGATAACGATGTCATCAACATAAACAATGAGAGCTGTAAGTTTACCGGTCTTATGCTTGATAAACAGAGTATGATCGGTATTGCCCCGGTGATACCTAAAAGACAACATGAATTTGTGAAATCTCCCAAACCAAGCTCTTGAAGATTTTTTTAGTCTATATAGGGCTTTCTTTAACTTGGAGACGTGTCCCACTGAACTTTTAGGAGTGAGGCTTGGTGGGAGAGACATATAAACTTCATCCAGATTTCCATGGAGGAAGGCGTTTTTTACATCAAGTTGCCAAAGGTTGGCCCTTTACAAGTAGCACAAGATAGAAGGACTATGATAGTGTTTATCTTTGCTACAAAAGCAAACGTTTCCTGATAGTCAATTCCAAAAGTTTGAGTGTACCCTCATGCCACCAATCTTGCTTTACACCTTTCAACCACACCCTGAGAATTTTGTTTGACTGTGAACACCCCTTTGCACCCAGTCGGTTTCTTCCCAGGGAGTGAAGAGGCACTAAATCCCATGTGTTGTTCTTTTCAAACGCAGCCATTTCCTCAATCATCGCTTCTCTTCACGCGAGAATTTCCAGGGCACTCTGCCAGGATGTTGGTATGGATATGGACGCAAGGGAAGACACAAAGGTCTTGAGTCCGGGTCCAAGGATTGTTCTGGTAGCAGGTCAAGTGTGCCATCTGGCCTCTTTCTCCGCCGAGTGTACACCTGCAAAGTAGGAGCAGTGAGAGGAATTAGTATGGATAGGAATATCACTCACTTCCGACAGTAGAAGCTCCCCCTGAAGTGAGGGATATGAAGGAGGAACAGACAGAGGTACAAATGGTGAGGGAAAAGACGAAGAGGGCAAAGAAGATGAGTCACCCGGAGCAGGATAATAGGCCTCAGATTCACAAAACGTGACATCCATGGTAACAAAAACCCTCTTAGTTGGACGATGAAAATATTTGTACCTCTTTTGAGTCTGAGAATCACCAATAAACACACACCGTAGGGCGCGACCGCGCGAGGATCAAGTTTGGTGGGAGGAGGGTGATGGATGTGAACAAAGCAGACACAACCAAACACCTTAGGAGAGAGGTTAGAGGAAGGAACCCATAGAGTTCTGAGGGGGTGACATTCCCAAGAATATGGGAGGGCATGCGATTAATAAGATACGCGGCCGTAAGGACATCATCACCCCAGTAATACTTGGGAAGACGCAGTGTGGCTAAGAGACAACGAGCCACTTCCAAAAGGTGACGATTCTTAAGCTTCACAACTCCATTTTGAGCAGGAAAATAAACACAAGTGGTTTGGTGTATAATGTCATGCTCAACTAGAAACTCAGCAAAGTGTAAATCAAGATATTCACAACCATTATCATGCGGAGGATATGAATTTTAACATTAAACTGGGTGGAGATCATGTTATAAAACGTTTTGAAGGTGAGGAAAACATCACTTTTTTTGCACAGTAAATATAACCAGGTAGTGCGAGAAAAACAGTAAATAAAAGTGACAAACTAAGCACAACTAGAAATAGAAGGGACAGGATAATGTCCCCAAACATCAGAGTGAATCACAGTAAAAGGAACTGAATTTGGCAATGGAACATAATTAAATGTAGTACAACAATATTTGTTAATAGCACATACATCACAAAGAAGGGAAGTAAAAACAACAGATATAGCAGGTAACAAAAGCTTCATAGCAGGGGTACATGAGTGTCCTAAGCGACAATGCTAGGAATAGTGGTCGGATGTGTTGGAGTGAAGGGCCAGAGGAGGTGCCACTGGGATGGAGTCGAGCACGTACAAACCATTGACCAGACCACCAGAGTCAATCACCGTCCCCGTCTTCAGGTCCTGAAATACACAAGAGGAAGTGTGAAAGGTTACTGAACAGTTCATGAAATTAGTCAAATGACTAATAGATAGCAAATTACGTGTGAAATTTGGAACATGCAAAATTGACGATAATATGAGAAAGGAACATGAGATAGAGCCCTTCCCAGCAATAGAGGAAAGAGAACCATCAACAATGTTCACCTTATCACGACCAAAAAAGGAGTATATGAGATAAAACCTGAGGCAGAACCTGTCATATGGTCGGTGGCTCAGGAGTCAATGATACAATGAGTGGAAGGGTGAGAAGCAACAGAGTGGGCACCTGGGGTCCCAGTGTGGGTATACGAAGACAATGCAGAAGATTTCGTAGAAAGACCTTGCATTATGCGATGAAGAGCAAGGACTTCATCAGCCTAGAAAACGTCAATACCATGCAGAGCAGGAGAAGTATCCACAACTGCATCGGTGAGATGGGCCGAACAAGGTGTGCGACCAGTGGAGCGGCCGAAGCCACGACCACCACGAGGAGCACCACCTCTCGGTGGAGGAAAACCATGGAGTCGAAAACAAGTGTTTCTGGTATGACGGGTCTTCCACGATAATCACGAGGAGGTGGTCTTTATCAGTACCCTTCATATTAGAATCACGGGCGGGACGAGCCCCCTGCAATGAAGGGGTACCAGCAACTAGAGCAGAACTCTCAGGAGTAGGGACGGGAAGAAGAGACTGACGATGATCAAACTCCTTTTGGACAATGCTATAAACCTCTGGAAGGGACGGTAACGACACACGCCCCAAAATCTGAACACTAATCTGATCCAAGTCCCGATGAAGATCATGAAGAAACTCAAATGTCCGGTTGCGATCCTCCCGAGCACGGACCATAACATCATCAACAGGGCTAACAAAAGTGAGGGAATCAAAATGATCGTATTCCTGATACAACTGAGTGGACTCCTAATAGTAAGCAGACGTGGGTGATCGCCCTGGCGGAGTAAGGATATCTTCCGTATTAATTGGAAGATCTGGGCAGCATTTTTTTTCGAGAATAAGTAGTCTCTGCACGCCGCCAAATATCAACAGCAGTATCCAGAAATAAGTAGTGGCGAGCGATGGACTCCTGCATGGAATTCGTTAGCCAAGACATGACTAAGGAATTTTCGGAATTCCATTGAGGCCAATCAGGGGCAGTCTTCTTCGGTTCCTTGGTGAGCCCAGTGACATGGCCAACGAGGCAATGACTCTTAATAGCAAGTGTGATTGAGCGAGACCAAGAAAAATAATTTGAATCATCTAGTCAGATAGTAGTAATCTGCGGAGTATTGTGATCAGGACTCCCACGCAGAGAACTTGCAGGAGGAGGAACCGGTGTGGAGGTAGAATCACTGAGAGAAGACATAGTAGCCCAATAATATAAATCTGGAGACCACGCGCCACACCAAGCAGCAAAGGGCGACCGATTACGCCGAGCAAAGATCGAAGGAGACGAGGAGATGAATAGAAATCAACTCCATCCCATGACTAGAAAGGTAAACGGTGTCGAAAGGAATCACAGACCTCACCGCATGCCCGATGCCGTAAGGAGAGGGGCTACAAACCCTAGGAGGCCCGCTGAAAGAGAGGGAGGAAGCGTCGCTGGAAGAGAAGGTGGAAGAGGAAGCGGAAGCGGCCCTGGAAGGCCGACTCGGGGAGCGGGGCTGTCGCGGTTCTGTCGTGGCTTTCGCAGGCGAATGCGGAAGAGCGGGGTGAGCGGGTGAGATGGGGAGCGGGGAAGCCTGAGCGGGCGTACGACGGAGCGGGTGTGGCGCTGGAAGGGGGGTGGGCGACGAACGGAAGGGGTGGAGCGGCTAGAGCATGCGCGGCTCTGATACCATGTTAGCAGAACCAAACTTATATTATCTATTGACGTTGTCCCCTCTATATATGGAGGCGGACACAAGATATAGCAAGAAATAAAAACATACGTAGAAAATAAAATACATATTGTAACATCTTTTTTAGATTTTGTCCACATAATACTAAAGCATCATATTCTTGAGAAATATAAAATAGCATCGATTAATAAAATAGTACTTTCATGTTTTTTCTTTAACTCGTGTTTTCTTTCTAACATTAGAATTAGCATTGATTAATAAAGTAGTAGTTTCATGTTCTTTCCTTACCTCATGTTTTGTTTCTAACATTAAACTTAGCATTAATAAAGCAGTATTTGATGTTCTTTCTAATTTATTATAAACGAACACTACTATTTAATAATATATGGGAATTATTATCAAAACTTCCCTTGGAAATTAGCATAATTACAGGTTGCACCCGCTCTTTTTTTTGAAATTGCAAAAATCTCTCCTATAAGTTGACATTTCAAGGCCAATGAATTCACCGTATGGCGATTCCAGCTTCATGCAGGCGAGTTGTGTCCGAACTGATGGAGTGTTCCATGCAAAAGAGCGTGCTGCAGCTGTGGTGGAGGTGCAAGCCATAGACGAGTCATTGAAAAGCTTTATGGAGTTTCATCCACCTACGTTTGGTGGCGCACGTTCCCCAGTACAGACTGGTGCACGGCAAAGCGTGCTGCAGCTGTGGTGGAGGTGGATGGATGTTATGAAATGTAAATTTACAGGAGAAGTTTTTGTAATTTCAAAAGAGGGGTGCAACTTGTAATTTAGCAAACTTAGAGGGGAGGTCCCGGTAAATGGCCCTAATATATGCATTGTTTTGAATATGAAGATTGTGTACCTCATCATTTGAATCAGATTGTTGCTTGCTGGTAGTATTGCCATCAAAGATGGTCTTCTTTCTCCTTTTCTAAATAGTATTGCCGTCTCCCTTGTGGTGGGACCCTTCTCCGGACCCTTGCTGCGCGGGGATGCTTTATGCACCGGGCTGCCCTTTCTTCTTCTTCTTGAAGTCGTCTAATAGTATTCTTTTGGTATCATACAGATGAACCTTTTCTCACAACAATCAAACCAAACACCTTATTTTCACTGTTATAAGGGAAAAAAAACAAAACACAAGCAACTGGTGTATTTTGATTGCTCTTAGCTGTTTGTTTAACTTTCTTCTCAACACTGCAAGCATGCAAATCTTTCAATTGAGCTTTTCCACCTGATGGGGCTATTCATGGTTGTTTTTCAGATCGGGGAGTCGTCGGTGGAAGATGAAGGATCGGATATGATGGTCGATCATCCGCCGGGAACTGAAATTTCAGCAGGCTCGCGTATACCAACTCGAGTGATTGACGAAGAAGGATGGAGTGTTGTGCCACTCAGACGCCGCAAGAACTAGACAACAAGCAAAGTTGTCTATTGAAAGCTTATGTATACTATTTTTTTTCAATGTGGTAAATTATTTGTTTTTAATGCTGGACTCGAGCACCGTGATATTTGTCTTTAAATATGAAGCAGTACTTGTATATATGTTTTGCTGTTAATACGCTGCAGCTACCAGTCAGGCCAAACTGTTAGTGAAGCTCCTATTTTTAAAATTTGTTGGCTGCTGAGCTAGTAGAATTGAGATCCTCTGCTAAATGAGCTATGTTCATTTAAGATTTTAATGCACCAGATCTATCGATCTAATATTCAAAGGTTCAAGTTCAAGGAAATAAATCTAGGGCATTTATATTGGCAGTCTGGCTTTGGATATTGGTAGTCTGGCAAAACAATAAAAAACATATAATATGGCCGCTAATAGCAGCCCAAAATGCGGTACACGCTCCTTTTGAAAATATGCCTAATATATGACATTTTTAGAAAAAATGTTCAACATGAAAGTTGTAGATCTTGATGAGATTTACAACTTTGATATTGAACATTTTCTAAAAATGTCATATAGTAGACATTTTCAAAATGCGCGAATGCCGGGCGAACCTATGCGATTTGCAATAGTTCCGTCCGGTGCGCGCCTTTTGAAAATAGCACTATTATATGACATTTTTAAAATGTGTTCAACATGAAAATTGTAGTTCTTCTTGAGATCTATAACTTTCATGTTGAACATTTTTTTTAAAAAAGTCATATAGTAGGTCTATTTTCAAAAGGCGCGGAACCCGGGCGGAACTATGCGATTCGCAATAGTTCTCCCGGTGCCCCGCCTTTTGAAAATAAGTCCTACAATATGATATTTTTAGAAAAAGTGGTCAACATGAAAGTTGTAGTTCTCGTCGAGATTTACAACTTTCATGTTGAACACTTTTCCTAAAAATATCATATAGTATGCCTATTTTCAAAATGCACGTGAAACCCGTATTTAGCTAATTCGGGGTTCTGCGTTTTTACACTTTTCCGATTATATAAATATACATACTGGGCTGCCAATAGTCAATGGGCTGTCATTATCGATTTTTTGGGCTGTCATTATTGATTTTTGGGCTGTCAATAACCAATGTGCTGCCAATATCCAAAGCCAGGCTGCCAATATAAATGCCCTAAATCTAACTTGCAACTGCTAGATCACACGCTGGCTGATCTGATCCATTACATCGATGCTGCTCATTCGCTTTCAAATGAAGAGGATTCCAGGCCGGTCTATTATACGTAGTAGTAAAAGTCCCGACTTAGGCTCCTTTGGGGGGACTTATTTTTACCGGTCAAGCGGTTGCAACCGTTTGAATCGGACCTTAATTAAAGTCCGGTTCATGCGGTCGCAACTGCTTGACCGACCGGTGAAAATAAGTCCCCCCAAATAAAACCTTGTGATGATGGGCGGCCTTAAATGTATGTTCTTGAGAGAAGTAAATAAAATTGAAAATGGGAAGGAAATGTGGAGTAATTAGTGTACATTACCAGAAAACTCTGTGCTTGTTGGGAGATTTTTGTGCCTGGAGTCGGGACATGCCTCCTCTTGAAAGTGGCAGGTGTTTGGCACGGTCTTAAAAACATGCTGAATTAACTTTAAGAACACACATAGTAAAAATAGAAAACGACATTTATAGCGGGCCAAAAAGGAGCCAAAACGCCTAAACAAACGCATGTGTTTTTTCATGTATTCAAGAGGAGGCATGTCTATGCCTAACAACATGTTGGGTTTTCTTAGAGTGAGTATGGATCGCATGTGTGCAGTGGAATAGAGTTCGAGAAAATTCTAAACAAAAATTGGATCTTGTTGGAACCATTAATCAATAAATAAAACACATAATACCTATGCTGAGTCGCGTCTCAACTCGATCGAGATGCTTCATAAATTGCTTTGCCGGAATCGTAGTCATATTTCGAGTCTTCTTGTACGGCCAATTTGACTTCCGAGAATGAAAAAGTAGATCTACGTCTTTATGGGATTTCCACACTAACGGGAGAAATGCTTCTAATGCTTCTCCCTGGTATAGCCTCCTACAACGGGAATTTAGAAGCACGAGAAAGAATGAAGATGAACAACCAAGCTTTAGGACACTCGCCGCAACAGTTCCACAAACAAAATCTCTCTTGATTTCAATTCATCATCTCCCAAAAAACCCCCCAACCCCAGAACAACAAGTACTTAAATATCAATACCCTACCAGCAACAAATTCCCCAAAACACTCCTAGCTAAAAGTAAGCAAGAAGGGCACACATAAGAAACAAAAAATAGAGCACATGATAACATAAAAGGTTGGTTCCCGTTCGTTGATGGCGTGTCCGATGGGTGCATCATCCTCCCCCACGTGAACATGATTCGTCCACGAATCTGACTCCTCGTCGCTGAGAGTAACAACCTCGTGCGGTTTGTTGTCGGGGTGGAAAGGGCATAAGACGGCCACGTTGAAAGTGCCTGAAACGTTGCATCTCCCAGGGAGTTCAACCTTGTAAGCGTTGTCATTGATTCATTCCAGCACCCTGAAAGGGCCATCGGCCCGGGGTTTTAACATACCCGATCTTCCCCTGGGAAAACGCTCCTTTCGGAGATGTATCCACAATTCCAAACCAAATCACCTTCCTTGAAGACTATCCTTCGTTTGTGCTTAGCCGCACTCCTCTTGTACTTTTTTGATTTATTCAACTGTTAATAATAGTCTCACACTGTCAATCCACTCCACTCTGAGCTGTTTATATGGCAAGACAATCCTTACATGTTGAGCCGGTTTTTCAGGTTGAGTTAGACCAAACATAACATGGTATCAGAGAAAGGTTCCACCCAGCTTCTGTCCGGTTCCGTCCGGTCCGCCCATGAGCTCTGTATCCCGGTTCCGTCCTATCAATCAGGGGCAGAGCTATCTAGGGACCTGTGGGGGCCCGTGCCCCCACGCATTTTTCGGTCCAGTTTAGTGAACCGCAGGTCCGCAGCTGAGTTCCCGAAACCCTAAGCCTGGAGTCGACCCCGCGGGCCGCGTCATTTTCTCTTGACTCCTGATTCTAAGTATCTTGTGCCCCCACGCTCCAATATTTCTGTCTCCGCCACTGCTGTCAATCCATGCTGTGGGGCGAGGGGAGATGTTAATAATAGTCCCACACTGCCAATCCACTCCGCTCTGAGCTGTTTATATGACAAGGCAACCCTCACCTATTTAGCCGGTTTTTCAGGTTGAGTTAAGCCAAACCTAACATTAACTATGCGCTGTCGGACTTGGCGATGCAACTCTTTAATATCTTGTGCGTTGGCCTCCGCATCAGAATTATAATGATGATGCGTCGGAAGCGTTAAAGGGTCTAGTAAGGGGATCCGGATCCCCTGGAGTTCGCGCGAGAACTACAGGGTGGAGTTCGATCCAACTTGCGAGATTAATTCATCTCGCCAATCCTGTGGCGAGATGAGTACAAGCGCTAAAAAACAAAAATCTGAACAGTAAAAGTAATTAAAAATTTGAGAAAAATAGGATTTTTCTGGCGCGTTGAATTTCAATCCAACGCGCTAGTGGATCAAATATCCTGAAGTTGTCCGTACGAACTCTAGGGGAACCAGATTCCTAGTAGGGTTGCTGGATTCCGCCCGTAGACAATCTAGCATGGATTTTTCCTGATAGTACGGTTTGAAAAAAATGTTAAACATAATAAAAAAATGTATAATGTAATGAGAAATATTAAGTATAAAATTAAAGAGTGTCATGAAGTATTAATCATAATTATAATGATTTATAGTTGGATAGATTCTGCATATTTATAGTGATTTATAAGTTTTATAATGATTTAATTAATAATTATTTATTTCTAATTAAAAAAATGAAATTCATGCCGCATAGCTATTTTGTCAAATAATTTCATAGATTCTGTAAATGCTGTTCTTTTAAACAGTTTCACAGATTTTATCACCACTCTACAAAACATCTGAGTATTCCACCATTGCATCCAACAACTGCTTCTTCAGTCGCTGCAGTCGCGCCAAACAGAGCCTTAATTTTGGCTCAGCTACAGCGACTGGAGAAGCAGTGGTGGAATAAACGTCCAAAAAAATTCATAGGAGAAAGGCACAAATGGAAGTCTTCGACTCTGCGTAATAAATGCAGCAAATCTTCTCCCATCCTTGGGCTCCTTTTTGTGTGATTTTTTTGCTCCAGTGAATTTGAACAAAAACATCACCGTCTTAAAATGACGGTTTCGCAAAAAAATGGTATGACTGCAATCAAGAAAAGTTAATTAGTTTTGTACATAAAGATGGATGAAGATACTTGGGTTTCATTTTGGAGGACTTATTTTAACCGATCAAGAGAAAGATTACGATCCGATTCATGCGTTCGTAATTGTTTGATTGTAGACTTGTACTTAGTAACAGGTGAGGTTGGGCTTTCACGAACCAGTTATTGATAACCGCCGCTTTCGTCACCGTCACCGCGGTGCCAAACGGACCCGGCGAGCCGTATCTAATCGCCTCTTTCACGAAGGAGTAAGAGAATCTCTTCCAGTTTCGACCCTAAACCCTATCTAATCGCCTCCTTCCTGTTTCGAGCGATCCGCCGGGCGTACTCCCCACGTTCTGCCTCGTCTCCGGCGTCCAAGTTCTCCGGCGAACTCCTTCCTGTTGCGCGCGTGGCTACCCTGGGGCGGTCCCGACTCTTCCTGACGGGATAGAGTTGCTCGAGCACACTAGTTCTCCGCATCCTTCTCTCCGGCGCCGAAGTTCCAGAAACGATATCTGCATCTCATTGGTAGCCTTCTTTCATCTCCTATTTCAACAATGTTTTACTCCTTTAATGAGTTCTTATGATATTTTTTAGCTTTTAGAGTTATCGTTGGGGTAAATGAGTTCCTAAAGGGCGTTAACTTCTTCTGTAGTTGTATTTGATATGATCACGCTCTCAGTACCCTACAGTGCGTAATAAATGCGTGAGTAGGGAGGAGTAACGAAACATGAAGCCCTTCTCAATTGTAAAAAGAAAGAAATTACACTTAATTTAACAGATCAGACACAACGTGTATTAAAGGGAATGAGTGAAGTCTCAAAAACCTTGATATCCTCAATGAATGTAATGAAGAAAATAAGAAAGGGTTGTGAGACAATGTTAATGATGATTAAAGGAAATAGTGCAGTGGCGTGTGAACCGAATGTAATTCTTGTGGTGTGTGACTTCCTCAAAGTATTCCCAAAAGAGTTACCTGGAGTACCCCCTACAAGAGAGGTTGAGTTCACCATTAATTTTGTAAAAGAAGCTACACCGTTAACGAAAGCACCATATCGTATGACTCCTAAAGAATTGACAGAATCGAAGAGTCAATTACAAGAATTGTTAGATACAAACTTTATTTGACGAAATACGTCACCCTGGGGTGATCTTGTGCTATTTGTCAAAAAGACAGACGGTACATTACGATTATGTGTGGATTATCGAGAACTGGCTACGCTGATAATTCAAAATCAATATCCACTACCTGACATTGACGATTTATTTGATTAGTAAGTGAATACAAAAGTTTTTTTGAAAATTGACCTCAGATCAGGTTATCACCAAATGAGAATCAAGGAAGTGGATATCTACAAAACTGCTTTTAGCACTAGATACAAACATTTTGGATTTGTGGTAATACCCTTTGGATTGACGAATGCGCCATATATTTTTATGGATTTAATGAATCAGGTGTTCATGGAATTCTTAGACACGTTTTTTTATTGTGTTTATCAATGACATTCTAATATATTCAATGAATAAGGGTTATCATGCAGAGCATTTGAATACGGTGTTGCAAACATTGAAAAGTCATACCTTATATGCAGAGTTTTCAAAATGTGAATTTTGATTGAAGGTGGATGCAATTTTGAATTGGCCAAGACCGATTACTGTAACAAAAATCCAAAGTTTTTTTGGTTTGACGGAGTATTACAAAAAGTTTGTAAAAGATTTCTCAAAAATTGCATTACTGCTTGGCGCCTACCAAGTTAATATGGAAGAATGTTCCATCTCTTGGATCGTTGAATGCCAAGATGCATTTAATGAATTAAAAGAAAGGTTGATGACAACACCAGTGTTAGTAAACTCGTATAGTACTGAAGGTTTCCAAATCTATAATGATTAGATTTGGCATCATGGTTAACTTGATTCACATATGCTATTCACTAGACCAGATGCTGAATATAGACTTTGATATAAATGATTGTATTTTTTGTTGGGAATGATATGGAATAATTCTCAGGGACAGTTGAAAACAAAAAAAATGAAAACTTAGCAATATTTTATAATCATTGTCACTACTCAAACAAGGAGAAAGTATACCGCGACTGATAAATATTGTTTGACTATTAGCAGCTCAAAAAACCATTTATGATGAATATGTCCTTTCTAACTAGGCATGTCCGTAAAGCCTAGTAGGCCTGAGCTTTTTCCAGCCGGGCTCGGGCCCGGGCCTCCTCTTTAAGAGGAGGCGTGTCTCGGCCCATCCGAATTTAAAGAGCACATAATAATAGTCTCATAGGTTTCAGTCAAATCTTCATCGGCTAAGTTCAATCTGCTAAACTTCTCTTCAACTTCTGATGAGCTATCTTCGATCGATGAAATATGTTGTCTTCTCTTCATAGAATCCAAGTGGTCCTTGTAGCATATGCAGGTTTCTAACGACTCTTCGTTCAAGCAACTCATCCGCTCGTTCACAATCCTGTCACATAAAGAAAACGCAGATTTCGAAGCTACCGATCAGACGAAATGCGGCTTCTGATCGAGGCCTTCCAACGCGTGTATTTGTTGTCGTCAACCTCAACGGACTTTCCGACGGCAGAACTCCCACACGACGACGTGATCTGCGAACTCCATCCTTCCTACTCCTGACGCCCTTCAACCCTATAAGCTTTGTTGTCCGCGATGACACTCCAGTCTTCGGTCATTGTTTTGTCCCAAAGGCGCTATCGACTCCTGTTATTTCCACCAGTTGCCAGTTGGACCTAGCTCGAATCTTGCTGTGAGCCCGTGACTCTCCGAGCTTGATTGAGTCAACTCCTTAATTGCAGTCGATTGCGTGCTTGGTATCTTTGCTTAACTTTTATTATAATATTCTTATTCAGTTGCTTAAATAATGCTGATCTTGCTTAAATCTCCCTAATTATTCAAAATTTTGTTATTTCTTTCATAAAATATTTTATGCAAATCTTGCCCGTGGAACTTTCGATTCATGTAAGGTTTAATCTGCGAGCACAAGGGAATTCCCCTCTCAATTTCTGTTTAATAATTCTAAAGAAAATTTGTCTGCTCTCAGATTGAGAGCGTAATGACTACGAGTTGATTTTCTTCTTAATCACCAACGTCTTTGTAATATCTGGTTAGATCAGTTTGGTATCATATGATTTTTAATTCACACTTATTGCGAATCAAGCCATCCTGTTTTCAAATTTTTTTATTAGTTTTTTTAAGATTTAAATCTTATTTATATTAAAAAATCATCTTTTCAATTCATGTTTGACTCTTAAATTTTTTATTAAAAAATAACATGAAATAAAATAGAAATTTTATATACCCATTTGAGTAATCTCGCTTAAAAAGGGTCTTTTGGAATATTGGAGTTATTTTACTGTATTATTAAACTTTAACGGATTCCTCTGTTTAAAACAGATTTAAAATTAAATCTTTTAAAAGAAAATCAATTAAAAATTATTTTAAATTTATGAGAATTTAAAACAATTAATTTAATGGAAAATCGTGTGGGTAATTTAGAAAATAGCGTTGTCAATCTGAGCGCACAAATTTAAAATTTGACAAATTATTGAGTCATTGAGTACGAATGTTACCGCAAATATGCGAGATGTGGGGCAAGTGATAAATGAATTATGCTTGCGTGTTAACATGTTAGAGGTCTACCAACAGTTAGGGATTACCCCACACTAAATTGATGAGGATCCTAATCTTAGGCAACCTAAAATCAAAAACCCTAATCCACAATAACTTGAACTAGGGCACCAGAACATAAGAGATCCCCCTTAAGGGATTTAGGCAAGTCTAAATTTGTATGCTTGGATCCAGAAGCTCTAACACGTGAGATATTTGGCAAGTCCCATGTTTCCGCCATCGTAGTATGATATCTTGTCCAGACAACAAATATAGGGGGAACCGAACACTTCTCGCGCATAAGTAAGCAGATGAAATGGTTACCATTAACAAATCCAATGAATACAACTTTGAAGTCTTCCGGGTGTGCGGACGTAAAGGCAAAAATGTAAATGACTGATAACTCGAGTAATGAACCACTGCGATATTGTAGCATGATGCGATGACTAAGCCCATATCTGACATTGTCATTCATTTGTCAAGTGGAGCAGGAACAACCATACAATCAAGAGATGATATTAACTCTGTTAATCTTTGACCTAAACTAGGGTTGGGATTTTCAAAATAAATATTTTTAAGCAAATATTTTATTTTGTTATAAAATAAAATTATGATTTTTGAGATAGAAAGGATTTTAAATTTTGAAAGGCGAACTGAGTTGACCAAATCAAGTGTTGCGTGCGAATTTACGCTCGTCGTAATGAACTTTAATAAAATCGTGAATTTCGTTAGAGACAGATCTCTTCAGCGCTCCCGAGTTGAATACTTCGTCAAACTTACACATCCACAAGCCAAACCACAATAATAATTTATGGAATAGCGGTAATAAAAGGATCGAACGTTCGAGGCAAGCTTGCAATGTTTAATTGAGACGCATAAAATTAATTTGATGTTTTGAAAATGTAGGTCGAATGAATATTACCCAGGCTAGATGTGATTATTCCAAAATCCGGCATAGGAAGGATGCGGCCGACTGTAGACCTCTGACTAGTCGGACAGGTGCTGTGGTCGACGACTCAAAAGCAAGGGCCGAGACAGGGCTTCGTCCAAGGCGAGGAGGTGCGGAGTTGATTAGGAGCCGATCTCGGATTTGACGGAAAAAAGCGTCGGAGTCTACGTCAAACAGCGACGAAGGGCTCGACATGATGCGTGCCTTGAACGGAGGAGTAAGTCGCCGGTGAGCGGTTGTTGGAGGAGGTCGTTCGTCGATTCGGGCGGCACAGGCGCAGGTGACGTTGCGGAATGGAGAGGAGCGGCTGAAGGCGTGAGTTAGGGCCGGCCACAGAGGAAGAACGAATTAGGGTTCGTCTTTCCTCTATTTTTTCCGGCTGCCAATATTTTTGGATCGCTTGTGTCTTTATACTCTGTGAATAGTATCCAATTTGATAGCTGCTCTCTTAATTTTGTCTCCAAAGTTATAAATTTCCAAAACGGATAGTTTTTCCCCAATTATTATTCCCAAATCTGCTGCTGGTTGAATTTCCAATGAGTTATATCTGGCCAGAACATTATTCGGGGCATGATTTCCAGATTAATTCCTATAACATCATTCCAAATAAAAGTTTTTTTCTTTAACTTGATTTTCTCTTAATTAAATTTATACGTTCTTTAAATAAGTTAAACATGCCCCTTACGTCCTAACCACTCAAATTACCAGATCTTTTCATTTAGGGTCACACCAGCCGGTCACACCGATTATCCGAGAATAATAACGGGTACATAGAAAGAAAAATACATGAAATAAATAATTGCAAGAAAATATGATGGAAATAGCAAATAGTAACATATAATCGGCGTGTGATGGAATCACGCGTCCTCGAATGCGGCGAAAGATGCATCAATTCTCCCAGGGTTGACAGGGCTCGACCCTGGCGAGAACTCGCAGAAGTTGGTATTGTAGAAATCGGGCGTCGTTTTTGGTGCTAAATCAGGTGGAATGTCTGAGTCCTTGTCAGGTAGCTCGACGTACGTCAGAATTTGGAATGGATCAATCCTACTGTAATAAACAAACACCCAACCTTCCTTTGAAAAGTACAACTCATGACGATAACAACCGACCGTGAGTTTGTAATGTTCAAAGGTTGCTTGCAAATTATTAGTAATAATTTTACGCAACTCTTTTAAATAATTAGCACGAGCTTGCACATCGAATGAAATACATTCATGAAAATGGAGGGGGTGGCGATCATGAAGATGATGTAATGAAAGCAAACAAATAATCTCGAAAGAAGATTTATTATGTGAATGATTAGAATTATTATATGTGAGTTGTGCTCTTGGATGTACATGATCTCATTGCTTTATATTCACCCCAGTTAGACACTTAAGAAGGCCCCTCATACTTCCTTCGTCCTTAGTCTGCTCATCAGTTAGAGTGTGATAAGCGCTACTATCCTCGAGTTTGGTTCTCAGTCGACCACTTAATATGTTCCATAAATATGATAGAAAATATTTAATATATCAATCTAACTCCTCAAATATGTGTATAATCATATGATAATGAGGTGAAATAACAGTGTATTCTCTAAATATGTAATCGACCGAGTAGCGTGTGCGGAGTGGTCTTCCGATACAGTATCAAAACAGAGACATATCATGTGATATGTTGGGATTCGATATATGTGGGATGAGTGACACATCTGGCCTATGAGTCACCTCCTGGGGTGGGGGTTCAGGCGGAAGTGTGGTAAGCAGTAGTGTAGTGGAGCTAACGACAAGTGAACTAGGAGTCGTAGGGGTCCTCTCGCGTGGCCTTGGAATAAGACAGTTTTTCTGGGGTAAAAGAACAATCTTGTGTCCGAGGTGTTCGAAGGAGTGAGAGTTCCTCGTGCCGTCGTGCATGACACGTCGATCATATTGTCAAGCCTGCCCTAATAAGATGTGACAGACATCTATATCAGCAGCATGACATATTACTCTATCCGAGTACGTGCTCCCTATAAAAAACTCTTATATACAGTAATGCGTGACAAACATAATCAAATGACTATTGACTCCAAATAGGTGGTAGGGTTGTTCTAATGGATGTGTCACAAGCCCTAATATGTTGACCATGCATTGAGCTACAAAATTCTCCATACTACCACTATCGATGATAATAGAGCAAAATTTCCCCTGCATGCTTGCAGTAGTGCGAAAAATATCGTTTCTCCTTTGGTCATCCTCAACCGACTCACTAGGGGTGATCAGTCTATATCGTAAGACACAAACTAAATGCTCAGCGTTCTCACCTTCCACTTCTACGACATCCTCTGACTCGTGCTCAGGCTCAGGGTGAGACTCATTAATGTAGAGTCCATATTCAGGCTCACGTCCATCAGTAGAATCGATAATGGCGATGAAGTGGCGTCGCTGACACTCAGATGATTTGTTGCCCGGCTCCGTACACTTGAAGCATCAGAATACTCCGTTGTTGGGCTTAGCCCCAATAATCTCCTTACCCTTGGAGTGGTTAGTGAACGGGTCTTGGTTCCCGATAGTGATGGGAGGGTGAGGGGAATCAGAAATCCTAGCAGTAGTGGTCGTGGTGACACTCGTGGTGGATCTATCAGTAGATCTAGCTCCTGATGACCGTTTTTGTGAGGCCTACACTCTCCGTGCACGACTCGATATTTCTCCTAAGTCCTTGTAATCAAATAACTCTAGCTGGTCAGATAACGGGATACGGTCATGTCATCATCCTCTCGGAGGTCGAGGCGAGACTGAAGGACTAGGAATTCGTTCGTGTATTCATCTACCCTCAAATTGTCCTGTCGTAGGTTGTAGAACCTACGGTAGAGGGTCTGCAAGTAGTCCGCTGGGACATACCGCCTTCGCAATTGAATTTTAAACTCATCTCAAGTGGTAATCGGGGGCAGTCCTAAATTGAATCTAGACCGCTCTAGCTAACCCCATCAAACCAAGGTGGAACCCTTCAACCTAAGGGTAGCGTACTCGACTTGCCTAACTTGGGGCAATTACTTCCAAGCCAGAAAGTGATTTATTCGATCACACCAGTCTAGACAACCCTTGGGCTTTAAATGTCCCTCAAAATCACCAACGTCTAATTTGACTCCTACATCCCATCAGGGTGGATCCCTAACATTTTGACGCTCTTGTACAAGTTGTCGTTGATTAGAGTTGTCATTTTCAGGTTGCCTAGGGTTAGAATCTTCTTCAATTTGGGGTGAGATAATTCCTAACCGTTGATTGACCTCCAAGGTGTTTACACGCGTACGTAACCCATTTATCACTTGCCCCATTTCTCGCATATTTGCAGTAACATTCATACTCATCGCTTCAATGATTTTATTTAAAATTTTAATTTGCGCGCTTAGATCGGCCACTCCATTTTCTAAATTACCCACACGATTTTTTATTTAAAATAATTTGAATTTGAATTTTTTTAAATTTAAGTTCAAAATAAAAGGATGTTTTTTTAAAATAAAATAAAATAAAGTTTTAAAATTTAAAGACAATATTTTTTTGACAAACTAGAGATTAAAGTAAATTAATAAAACCTTTTTAAAGAAAATAACGGATCGACCGTTCCACGGTAGAAGTGAATCGAACCTTCCTCTGATACCAAACTGATGTAAATTAGGGTTGAGATTTTCAAAATAAATATTTTTAAGCAAATATTTTATTTTGTTATAAAATAAAATTATGATTTTTAAGATAGAAAGGATTTTAAATTTTGAAAGGCGAGCCGAGTTGACCAAATCAAGTGTTGCGCGTGATTTTACGCTCATCGTAATGAACTTTAATAAAATCGTGAATTTCGTTAGAGATGGATCTCTTGAGCGCTCCCGAGTTGAATACTTCGTGAAACTTACACATCCACAAGCCAAAGCACAATAATAATTTATGAAATAGCGGTAATAAAAGCATCGAACGTTCGAGGCAAGCTTGCAATATTTAATTGAGACGCATAAAATTAATTCGATATTTTGAAAGTGTAGGTCGAATGAATGTGACCCAGGCTAGATGTGATTATTCCAAAATCCAGCATAGGAAGGATGCGGCCGACTGTAGATCTCTGACTAGTTAGACAGGTGCTGTGGTCGACGACTCAAAAACAAGGGCCGAGACAGGGCTTCGTCCAAGGCGAGGAGTTGCGGAGTTGATTAGAAGCCGATCGCGGATTTGACAAAAAAAGGCGTCGGAGTCGACGTCAAACAACAACAAGGGGCTCGACATGATGTGTGCGTCGGGGCCGGCCACAGAGGAAGAACGAATTAGGGTTCGTCTTTCCTTTATTTTTTTCGGCTGCCAATATTTCTGTTTCGCTTGTGTCTTTATTCTCTGTGAATAGTATCCAATTTGATAGCTGCTCTCTTAATTTTGTTTCCAAAGTTATAAATTTTCAAAATTGATAGTTTTTCGCCAATTATTATTCCCAAATCTGCTATTCGTTGAATTTCCAACGGGTTATATCTGGCCAGAGCATTATTTGGGGTATGATTTCCAGATTAATTCCTATAACATCTTTCTAAATAAAAGTTTTTCTTCTTAACTTGATTTTCTCTTAATTAAATTTATACGTTTTTTTAAATAAGTTAAGCTTGATCCTTACGTTCGAACTACTCAAATTACCGGACTTTTTCATTTTGGGTCTCACCAGCCGGTCACGCCGATGAGCCGGGGATAATTACGGGTACATAGAAAGAAAAATACATGAAAAAAATAATTGCAAGAAAAAATGATAGTAATAGCAAATAGTAACATATAATCGGCACGTGATAGAATCACGCGTCCTTGAATGCGGCGAAGGATGGATCAATCTTGAACTTCCAAAGATTTTTGTAGATTACTGAACATTGCATGTTATTTTATTTTTTCGTTGAAGGCGCATCCGCAACCACTCTTCACCCATATCTAAAGCATTTCTTATTACTCTATAACCACATTGACCATCTCCGTACACTTTTATAGCATCAACCATGTAGTTTGATATGTATGAAGGCATTTCTTTACGGATTTTAGAGAGGAGTTTCTTTCCGAAAGCAATATATTTGTGTTGTAGTTGTAGTTTACTTTGCAGTTGGTGTTGCTCACGCATAAGAACATGTTCAAAAAGAGAAGGTTTTGTTTTTGTTGACTTGTATTCCTCTTGTTTAATCTTATATATGAACATCTAAGTTAACTCAAACCAAAAAACTAAAAAAAATTAAAAAGAGGATAGGAGAAGAAATTATACCACTCTATAAGAATAGTGCTTGAATGAGAACGCCACTTGAATCCCTCTCCAACAATGCCAAGAACAATTTACTACAATAGATTAGGACATTATCAGATTTCTAACATCAACAATGAGAAAAAACTCAAAATGGAAGAAAAAAAATTTAGGGTTTCAGACTTACCGGAGAACGCTTCGAAAAGCCAGAGGAGGCTTCAAATGTTGCTGATACCGCTGTAGAAAGCCTCTTTCTGGGTGCCGGAGATCGCCTCTTTCGTGTCTGAGCGGCTGAAAAACCTTCAAAATCTATCGAAGAAGCTTCAAAATCTGCCGAGGATGTTTCGAAATGCCGAAAAACCTTCGAATCTGCCGGAGTAGGCTTCAATTCCACCGACGATGTCAGGGAGCAGGATTTTCACGAGATTGGGAGCAGGGTTTATCTCGACGAGGAAGACATAATGGATATCAGGAGTTAGGGTTGAGGGTTTTGGAAAAATAGAGGGGGTGCCATTAACAGCGTGAAAAGGCAGTGAAATTTTTTTTAAAAGAGAAGATTTGATCAATTTTTGGGGTGCTAATATCCTATTTCGGGGTGCTATTAACATTGCTCTAAGTTTAAACCCTAAGTTATAAAAGGAAATCTCCTCCCCTGTTCACAGCCGGCTTGGAAATGAATTGAATGAACCTGTGTTTGGTTTTGTTTGGTTCTCCCTGCGTCGCCCTCTGTCTCCCCCAACGAAATTGCCTGAAGCCGCACCTCCCAGCGGTTTCCTTCCCCGAGGGAACTTCCATCGCCACCGCCACCCCCAGTGCTCATATCCTTCGACGAAGCCACCTCCAGAAACCTCCGCTGCTACCTTCCGGTTTCTCCCCCACTGCATTTGACGTCACAGCCTCCGCAGACTTCCTGTCCAGATCCGCCGCCTTCTTTTACGACAACCCTGTACACCGACGACTCCTTCTACAACTCCTACAACAGTCTCCTGCGATTCTTCGGTCTTTCCCCTTCTTCTAGCCGTACGATCCTACTTCTCCAGTCCTCTCCACCGTCGACAACACTGTTCTATTTCCTTGACGACCCCACCTCTGCCAGCCCCAACATTTACAGCAACCCCCGGGCCAAGCTGCTCCATCTCTGGTGGTTCCGTGCACAGCAGCTACCAACATTTTTCCCTTACATCCTACCCGAAGACCCCTCAGTGGCTGCCACCTCAACCTTGGGTATACCTCTTACTCCCCTCGCTCCCGAACACTAGTTATTAGTTTTAAATGAATAGCTAATTATTGGAGCTTGCCCTAATTTACCGTTATCTTCTAATTATCGTAAATTATATATCTGTGTTGCCACTCTATTGAATGTTATGCCCGTGAAATTGTGATTCGTGACGTTACTACGTGTGTGCGGTAACCTTACATTCGCGAGCAATGCCTTGGTCGCTTATCCGTTTAAAATAGCCCGCGAAACCCCTTCGCGCCAAAATTATTTTAAAGAGTTTGACATTATCTCGTTTAAAAACTACAGCCCCCGCCTTGGGTTACATCAGTTTGTTTTGTCCATATTTATTAAAAGACTAAACTTGATACTCGTGCGCACAATTGTGTCTTCATAGGTTATTCTTCTACTTAGAATGGTTATAAATGTTTTGATCCAGTCCACAAGAAGGTTTTTGTAATCATGGACGTCACGTTCCTTGAATCTGAAAGCTATTATGAGCCCTCACTTCTGGAGAGAATCTCTTCTATGTTGGAAGTGAGCCCCTTACCTCACACTGATTCTCTATCTACCACTATGTTACTCATCCTTCCGTTATATCAATCTCATTCGACTCTGTCTCCTATTGCTCCTGTGCCAACTGTTGCTGCTCCTATGATAAAACTCCTGCTTGTTTACTCTCGACATCTTAAGGGAGCAAACACATGGACCATATCAGAATTCTAGAGCAGACATCTGATCCGTTATCAGGGTCCATTACTGTAAAGGAAGATACCTCTACACAACACCCATTATGGCGTTATCTCAGTTCGTCTCTTATTCATCTATAACGGCTTCCCATAGAGTTTTTGTCTTTTCTTTGTCTGCTACTTCCTTCCCTACATCGTGGCAGGATGCCCTTTTTGATGACAAGTGGAAGACGGCTATACTTGTAGAAATGCACACCCTTGACAAAAATCATGCATGAGACCTGATACGGCTGCCTAAAGGGAAGAATGTCATGAGATGCAAGTGAGTGTTTTCTGTCAAACAAAACACCCTGGGTGTCGTAGAGAGATACAAGGCAAAGTTAGTCACAAGAGGGTATACTCAGACGATAAGAATTGATTATCGGGAAACCTTTGCTCCAGTTGCTAAAATGAATTCTATAAGAGTTCTCCTGTCGTGTGTTGCCTGTAAGGGATGAAATCTCAGCCAACTTGATGTGAAGAATGCGTTCGCACATGGTGATATGAAAGAAGAGATATATATGGCTTTATCTCCTGGCCTTTCTCCTAGCGGACCTGAAGATAAGTTTTGCAAGCTGATGAAGGCCTTATATGGGCTGAAGCAATCTCTTAAAGCTTGGTTTGGAAGTTTCCACAATGCCATTCATGCTTCGGGTACTTGCAGAGTAATGCAGATCATACCCTTTTCATCAAAAACAACAAAGGAAGTTAACTATGATAGTGTATGTGGATGACATCATTATAACAAGAGACGTTCAAGAGGAGATTAGGCACTGAAAGAGAGATTGGCGAGAGAATTTGAAGTGAAAGACTTGGGTAACCTCAAGTATTTTTTAGGTATTGAGGTTGCGAGGTTCAAATGTCGGATTTTCATATCACAAGGAAAATATATACTTGACCTTCTTGAAGCCTCAAGAATGAGTGAATGTAGACCAACTGATACCCCAATTGAAGCTTACCACAGACTTCGAAGAGATGATGGTGAAACGGTTGAAGTCATCCTCAACTTTCAGAAGCTAGTAGGAAAACTGATCTACTTGTCGCATACTCACCCAAATATCTCCTACGCCGTGGGAGTGCTCAGCCAATATATGCATTCCCCAAAGTCCCATCATGTTGATACTGCTCATCATATCCTCAGATACCTCAAGTACTCACCTGGGAGGGTAATTCTTTTTTCACCAAATGATGAGCTGACTATTGAGGTTTACACTGATGCTGACTGGGCGGAATCGGTTGAGGATCGACGGTCCACGTCATGATATTGCACTATGGTGGGCTAAAATTTAGTTACTTGAAAGAGCAAAAAATAGCATGTGATCACCTGATCTAGCGCTAAGGCGGAGTTCAGGTCTATGGCTCATGGGATTTGTGAATGGATATAGATCCCAACCATCTTGAAAGAATTTGGTCTTATAAGAAGCGAGCCTATCAGAATGTACTGTGATAACAAGGCTGGCATCATCATTGCTCACAACCCAATGCAACATGACCATACAAAACACATTGAGATCGACAAACACTTCATTAAAGAAAATATAGACAGAAACATTGTGGTTACTCCGTTTGTGCCATCTGAACAACAATTGGCAGACATTCTCACAACGGGATTATGTACAAGTGTCTTTAGAGATCTTGTTGACAAGTTAGGCATGGTTGACATCACACGCCCAACTTGAGAGGGTGTTGAGATTGTTAGTATTATTATATTAATGTGTTTGTGTGAGGTGTTTTTTAGTACTGTATTGTCTGTCCGTCTTTTAAATTCTCTTGTAATGCTTTAAATATACCTATGTGGATGAATAAATTAATTCCTCATTTTCCTTTCAACATCTCCATATCATCTCCCCCTTTGATTGTAATTCACTCGACCTGCCGAGTTGTAATAGATTTTTCTATTCTGACAATTTGATTTCCTGATCATGTTGTGTACATGATAATTGAAATGTGACAACCTAGACCAAAAGGACATTTTTTTATTAGAGATTGGTTTATTTACTGCTTATCACTGTTTTATTTATTTACCAGTTATCCTATAACTTATCTGAGCTGATAGAGACGATAAAATTGGCCAAATCCATACTAGATAGTTTCGTAGGGTTTGAATTCTAATGGACTTTCTTATGAATTATGTTACATGCCCTAGATTGTGAGCGCGCGCAAGGGGGAAGAGGAGGGAAGTCCTCGAGGGAGGAGGGAACCTTCTTTGAGCCTTGGGGAGCTATAGAGGGCGGCGGTGGCTTGCGGCATGCGAACGGCGGAGGCGGGCTGCGCGGGATCGCGGAAGTCGCGATATGGGGGGGGGGCTAGGGCGCCGGTCGGGCGGTCCGTGAGATAGAAGAGCGTTAGAGAAAGAGATAGGAAATTAGAGAGAGAAATAAATGAAATTAAAATAACTTGCTTGCTTGTCTTTCTTGGTTCCCCACACAGGTATTAATAGTCACACCCAAAATGCCCCCCTCCTTGGGCTTAGACACGGAAGATCAAATGCGCATAATATAATATAAAGTAAAGCTAGATAAAAGGTCTACGATATACGCGACCAAAGCGAGACCATAACATCTCCACCCTGCCCGATGACAAGCTTTCCCTCAAGCTTGTTGTGTGGCGACGGTCGGCGTAGGATCCCCCGTGTCCGTGTCAGCATCCCGTTTTGCGGCAGAGTAATTTACCTCCAGCCAGAAGAGGCGCTTGCAGCGATGTACATGAAAAAATGGCTCGTCACAGTTATAATAAAGGCCCTTGACATGGCGGTCACTCATCTCCTGTGTAGACAGTCGGCGAATGGTGGCTGGATGGTCGGCATCGCGGTCCGGAGCGAGGAGACTGACTGTGGGCGATGACAGAGGGCGCGAGGTGTGGCCGGTTCCCTCAGTGTCTGGGTGATGGAGATGAGGGCGATCCAAGATCAGACGCTTCTTGCAGATGCGAGTCAAGCTCATTGCAGTCATCTGATCTGCGGGGGCCTGAAATTTCACGTCCATGCGGAGGCGTTCATGGAGTCCCATCGTGAAGATGTGCACCTGCTGTGTCAAAAGAATTGAGGGAGTTTAGGCCATGCAGACTTGAAACTGTTCGAGGTACTCGTCGATCGGACCGATCTGCCGAAGAGAAATGAGATCCCCCAAGGTATTGTTGTGGAGGGGTGGGCCGAAACGGAGGGTGCAACTCACTTTGAAATCCTCCCAAGATAGGAGTGATTTCTCCCATTGCAGTTGGGAAAACTAGAGTTGGGCGGGGCCCATCAGGTGGAAGGAAGCAACATTCAACCATTCTTCCCAAGGGCTGCACTGATGGGCGAAGAATTGCTCACAACGAGAGAGCCAGACCAAGGGGTTTTTGTGGCTGTCGAATATTGGAAAGTCCAGTCGCATGTATCATGCCACACCGTTGCCCTCGTGCCTCAGGGGTATAAACTCCGGTGAGGTTGGCGGAATCGACACTTCATTGGAGAAGCCCTTTGTTGGTTGGTCCGTTCGGTTAGCCGCTAGTTGGGTGGTGATAGCAGTAATGTGGGCAGTGTTGTTGTCCGCTAGGAGCTTGGCGAGAGGCTCAAGAATTTGAGAGAGGGATGGCGTTTCAGCCATTGCTAGAGGCCGAATTGGTGGGTTATCGGCTCGAAGGGATTGGAGGAAGGATGGACCGACGACGAAAGCAGCCCGGTAGAGGCAGCGAGCAAGGGACCCCCGTCGATGGAGGAGCCGAGTAGTGTGCGCTGTGGGGTTGGGTTGGCGGAGAGCGGCCGAGGCGAAGCCGGTCGGGGTAGAGTCGGCTGGACGGAGCCTGTCGGGCCGGACCCGGCCGAGGGGGAGTCAATCGGGGTGGAGCAGGTTGGGGCGGGGCCCCCGTCAATATTGGAGCTCGGTCGGGGCGGAGCCGGCTGTGCGAAGCGGCCGGGGGGTCGACGCTCGGCATGGATGGCTGGGTTGGCCACAACGGGGGTAGAAGGCGGCAGATCTGGAGTTTCGGCGGCGGGGAGGAGAGTTTCCTCTGATACCAACTTGTTACGTGCCCTAGATTTAGAGCGCGTGCAAGGGGGAAGAGGAGGAAAGTTCTCGAGGGAGGAGGGAACCTTTTTGGAGCCTCAGGGAGCTATGTCGGGCGGCGGTGGCTTGCGGCTTGCGAACGACGGAGGCGGGCTGTGCGGGATTGCGGAAGTCGCGATATGGGGGGGGGGGGGTGGCGGCTAGGGCGCCGGTCGGGCGGTCCATGAAATAGAAGAGGGTTAGAGAGAGAGCGATAGGAAGTTAGAGAGAGGAATAGATGAAATTAAAATAATTTGCTTGTTTTGGGCTGAGATGCCGTGGAACAAATACGCATAATAAAATCTAAAGTAGAACTAGATAAAAGGTCTGTGATATATGCCACCAAAGCGAGACCATAACAGATTTGTTTTGGAGTTATGAGAACAGTGAGGGGGCAGGAAAGTGAGAAATAATATGGTTTTTCCATCATTTTTTTTCTTGTTAATGGAGAACTCTTAAACCTGATCAATTGTTTCTAAACCCTCTTTTATTGTATTAAATAAATGGACTACTAAATCTTGTTTTATTCCTTTTCTCTTGCCTTTTTCTCTTCCCAGTTGGGCAGTACGTGTTATGTATGGCAATTTTTAGTTAGCTCAGGGCTCAGTACTTGTTAAATTGGGAGGATGTCATCACTTAGAAATGCATATCGGGGAAGAGCACACAAGGAGCGAGCACAACCGTGAGTCTTACAACTCTCCCTGAGTATTTATTTACCTATTTAATACTTCATATAGAGTTTGTGACAAAGCTTTGATTTTGTTTTCTTTGAATTGTATCTTCAGGCAAGCAAGGAAGAAGTTTGGACTTCTTGAGAAGCACAAAGATTATGTGGAGAGAGCCAAATCATTCCACAAGAAAGAAGATACTCTTCAAGTAGTTATTTTTCATTTTTTTTTGTAATCTTGTATAGTTATTGAAACTATGTATTCGTAAGAGTTTGAAGGGGGTGAGCTGATGGCTGTTGGACTTCTGCAGAAACTCTGGGAGAAAGCTTCTTTTAGGAATCCAGATGAGTTCTATTTCAAGATGATAAATTCAAGGGTGGTTGATGGAGTACATAGACCAAAGTAAAATTTCATACATTTTTTGACTCTCATCTTTGTATTTGATTCCACATCAATACAATGAAATGAATCCATCCGACATCAAATAGTTGGTATAGACTATTGCCAATGATATTGATGGTGATGATGTTAATGTGCGCATCTTTTGTAATTGCACGCATATGTTTTCAGGACTGAAGCAAACAAATATAGCCACGAGGAACTCATGCTGATGAAGACCCAAGATATTGGTTACGTACTTCAGAAACTTCAGAGTGAGAAGAAGGTTAACATTTGGGCAATTCAATTGTTTGTGTTAGTTGAAACTCTTATCATTTGATCAATGACACATATTTTTATATAGAAAATTGATAGGCTCAATGCTGCTCTTCATGCAATGGACAATAAACCGCCAAACAAGCATGTTTACTATGCAGAAGACAGGTAGCCTTCTGATTTTCCTTTGTAATTATAATATTGTTCTTTGTAAGATTATCACTCTCCATACAAACTTTTTGTTATATATCAATTGTTCTTCTATGGTTACTCTTCCAGAACTTCAGTGCTTGAGAGCTCATAGTTTCCGTTGGATGAGTGAAAGATTTATGACGTGTATTAGAGGTTTTGCATAGCTTAGCTTTCTTTAATATAACAATTAGTACTGTTTTCATGGCATGGTAGGGTATGGTACTTTTTAAAGAATATATGTAAAAGCTCAAAGATAGGCCCATCTTGAGGCCCTTCTTATTAGCTTGTTTAGTCCCACATCTTAGGATAGGATTCCTCTTCCCTTTCTCCTCTTATATAAGTGTACAAATGTACAAATACATGTATGATGTACGGAAGCTATTTCAGAGAGATTAATAAATTTTTTTTTTATTTTTCGTACATATCGACATGGTATCAGAGCCAATTCGGTCCTGATATTTTTTTCTCTCGCTGCAAGTCCTTAAGCACCTGTGGGCGGCTAGCATTTCTCTAATCACAGTTGCTTTTGCGGTTTCTGTGGGATTCCATTTTTCCCATTATCTGCCATCTTTTCATCTCCTTTTATACGTTTTTCCGGCAGGTCCCACTGTCTTACCTCTCTGCGGCCTGCTAAGGCTAGTCGCCGCTTCTCTCGTCCAGCTCTCCAATCGTATCTCTCTGCGACCTCCTTGCCGCTAGCCGCAACTTCTTCTTTCCGCCCTTTGTCGCCTGCTTCTTGTCGCTGCAACTCCTAATCACAACACCTTACCGTAGATCTTGCCACCGCTAGCTGCATCCTTGCCAGAGATCGCCACTGCTTTTCCTTGACTTGCCGCATCTCCCTGCTGCTCAGTCCGCGTCTCTTCTTAGCTGCACAAGATCGACGCCGCTCGTGCTCTTCTAGCCACGCGACTTACTTGCCGCCAGACTTCTCGTCACATGTGTTTGGTCTCCTTTGCCTTTCCGCCTTGTTGCTCTTTGCTTCCTTACAACTACGTGGATTCGACATGCCTAGGCGCAATCTCCTTTAGTCGCATATTCCTCACGTTGATGTAACTTGAGCTGCTGGCCCTTGGTCGCAAGTGCTGGCCTTCTCTTCCCGCAGGACTGCTTTTTTCCCGTAGATTTTTTTGCTGTGTCTTTGGTCTGCCTAATCCCAGCTCTTTGCAGCAACCGCTGTCCGCCGTACCTCCAGCTTGCCGATCAGCCATTGTTATTGCCAGGCCCCTGTACACGAAGCAGTCTTACCGCCGACTATACCCGTGTTGTTCTTGTCGCGTGCTCTACCAGTCTAACCGACACTCTGCTCTCCAGGCCACTTACGTTCCCTCCTAGCCGCTGGCTTTGCCCGTGCTAGTTAGCTACCTGTTGCTCTGCTTATCGCAACTTGCCGCTTGCCTAACTGCATCTCTAGTCCCAGCGTGCTCCTCCCGCAGTTGTTTCCCTTGCTGCAACGACCTTCTTCTGCTCTTGTCACAGTTTGTTTTGACGCCAGGTTGCCTTCAATGGCCGATCATGCTTCAGCTCTTTTGTTTTAGCGGTAACCTCTGTCTCATTTTTCTCATATACCCTCTCGTGGAGGTAGCATCTCTTCTCCGGGTAGCGGCCGACACAATTACACTCCAAACAACATTCAGGTTGACATTGATGTTTTGCGCACCCAACTCCAGAAACTTGAATGGATGATCGGTCATTCTCCCGGCTTTGTTGTGTCTATTTCAGATGACAATACCTCCTGTCTCGCCCATAGTTCTTCCTGGGTTATGAATTCCGGGGCCGCACACCACATTACCTCACGGAAACCTTCCAAATACTTGGACTTTGTGCATCCCAAGTTCATTATTGTTGCAAATGGGACCACCACTCTAGTCTCTGGATCAACAGACATCAACCTTACTCCCTCCATCACTCTTCGCTCAGTTCTTCATGTTTCGGGCTCTCCTTTCAATCTCCTCTCTATTACCCGTCTCATAAAAGACCTTGATTGCTATGTAACATTCTCTTCCACCTCTTGTGTTATGCTGGATTGCAAGACACATAATATCATTGGTAAATGGCAACTGTCGAATAGGCTCGACATTCCGGACCCCTCTCCCCTCACAATTCTCTCCTCTATTAGCTCCGTAGAGTAGCATCTATGCCTTGGGAATGCTCCTCTCCACATACTCCGAAAAGCTCTCCTTGATCTGTCCCTCCATGACTTTACCTGCTAGTCTTGTATCTAGGACAAACAACATCATGCTACTTTCTTGCCTTCTTATACTCAGAGCGATGCTCCATTTGCTCCTGTTCATTCAGATATTTGAGGACCCTATAAAACCGCAAATACTTCTGGTTATCGTTACTTCATCACCTTTATTGATGATTTCTCTCGAATGATATGGTTATGTTTACTTCATGATCGCTCTGACCTTATTAGTGTTCTTCTTACCTTTATTATTGAGATTTGCAATCAGTTTTCTACTACTAAAAGTAAAATTTAAGTTAATAAAAGGGGAGGGGGGGCAGCCCGGTTCACGAAGCATCGCCGCGCAGGGATGGTCCGTGGAAGGGTCCCACCTGAGGTAAACTGAGCTTCGAAAACTTTAAATTGAAGTGGAAATCACTTGGCACGTTGTTAAATTTTCTAAAATAGACACACCACCGACTAACAAAAAGGGCTTAGCTTTCATCTTCACGAAGTTATGGGCTTTTAAAAATTGATGCGGCAAGATCACAAACTAGCAAGAGATTAACACCAAATGGAATAACGGGTAGGAGTGATTAGGGCAAGCGCGCGCTACACTTGGATGTGACCAAAATTTGTTGAAATTACCATAACAAACCGCTAATAAAGAGATTGAGAGGTGAGGGAAAGAGAGCTCACTGGGAGGTTTCCGGTAGTCGCATTCTGAGCTCTTCACGACCAGTCACGGCTTGCGAGGGAACGACCAAGTGGGAACAAGAGGGAGTTGGAATGGAGGAGAGTTGCGGTTGGCTTGGTGGTGCAAGATAAGGGAATGGGAAGATTTGTGGGATGCGATGAGCTGTCAGAGGTTGATTTGGAGTTGGGGAAGAGAGTGACGGTTGTTAGCGATGGCTCTAATGGAGATGGGAAGGTGAGCGGGAGATGGCGGGTGGTCGGCTGCAGGGTTGGAGTGGGAAGGAGGAGGTGGTCGGGATGCTGGGGAAACACAGCCTGGCCAGAGCTGGTTCATGGGAGGGGGATTTCAGGTGGAGGGACGGGCGGAGGGGTGAAGCCGGGGAAGCAGTGGCGGCACTGGAAGTAGCGGGGCGTCGAGAGCAGGAACTGTGCAGATTCTGGACGGCAGGAATATTTCCACCGAGAGACCAGTGACGGCTCTCAACAAAAATTTCTCCCAACCACTGATTAGGGCACCCAGTGCTTTGTTTATGTAAGCCCCTCCCCTCTCAAGATATAAATTATAAATAAATAAAAAAGTTAGCAACATAACAACATTGTAATTTCAGCAAATATCCTCCAACAAACAAAACACGATGACCCACCCGCCCATTCCAAACCGGACCATTCCATTTAGGGTCACGCTAGATGGTCAATCTCGCGCGCCGGGCCAAAATGATAATAGTTCACACGTTGACAGGAAAATAAAATACATATTTGCGAACGTACGTAAATAAAAATGACAAACATGCGACGGAACTAGAGTGTTGGCAACAAGGTCACATCACCACCACAAAGGTGAAATGTAGGCAAACCTTACCCGTGACCTCATGGTCACACGACAACACCTCAAGCGGTGCTCCAAGGCTCCCCTTCTAACTAAAATATAAATAAATATTAATAGGTAAATCAATATATATATATATATATATATATATATATATATATATATATATATATATATATATATCTTTACCACTATAAAAGATATATCAAATGACATTTAAAAGCCATGTTTTGAAAATCCATGGAAGAAAATATGGCCTTTGGATCAGCCTCCTTGAATCAGCAACCATCCGATCATTTATGCAGGTCAAAAGCAAAAAAAAATAGGTCTCTTATACGTAGAGCCTATGAGGGATTGGAGAGAGAAAAGGGTAGAGAGAGAGAGGAGAGAGAGGGGGAGAAGGGCTGCCAGCAGAAGAGAATGACGGAAGAGAGAGAGAAAGAGAGAGGAGAGGGGGCGGCAGAATTAATTATGAGAGAGACAGGTGGACGGCAGACTTGATGGAGAGAGAGAGAGGAGGCGAAATTGATAGAGAGAGAGAAAGAGGTGAGCAGAATTGATATAGAGAGAGAGGGAGGAGAGCGGCAGACCACTATATCGATAGTGGTTGACACTCATCAATATCCTTCTCTCTCTATATTATAAAATTTTTGAATGTCTCGGAATGGAGGGGGAAGAGAGAGTGTATAAAATAATATAATATATATAGATATATTATATATATATGAGAGGGGGCGGCGGAAGAATGGGGTGAGATAGAGAGAGAAAGAGAGAGAGAGAGAGAGGGGGTTATATTATAATTTTTATATATTATATATATTATATATATATATATGATATAAGAGTTATATTTAATATTAATATACGATATATGAGGCCGACAACCGGAGAGTATTGAGTCGGCGGGCGAAGCCCCCGGGGGGTGGGCGAAGTCCGTCAGGTACTGTCGCGCTTGGCTATAGGGAACTGTCGCGCTTCGCCCGGGCCGGCCGGGTACTGTGGCGCGTGGCCATCGGGCCGGAGGCCCGTGCCTGCCACTCGTATATATATATATATATATATATATATATATATATATATATATATATATATATATATATATATATATATATATATATATATATATATATTGGGAGATATACTGTGCGGACAATCCTAACGTACGGGAGTACGAGCAAGGGAATTTGGGGATCAAGATGGTCTCAAAACGAAAAGTTATCAACATGAAAGTTGTTGATCTCGGCGAGACGAACAACTTTCATGTTGATCACTTTTTGATTTATAGCCGTCTTGGATCTCGATTTGGGCCCCAAAATCGGGGGCGACGAAACGTCGAGCTGAGCTCGACGAAACAGATACATTTTATAAACTTCGCTCCACATCCGACCCTTGTATCAATTCGCCGCCGTGTATTTGTAGAAGATTCAGTTATATTAGGTATAACTTTTTTGCTCGATTTATCACATACAAAATTTTCCATATCAAATCTCCTGTAATTCTAGATTTGCTACTAGAATTTTTCCTGATTCCAAACCCTGATTTTCTTGCGTAACAATTATAGAAATTATAAACTTCATCCAAATCATCAAATTCAAGGCCAATGTAAGGTTCATTAGTTTGAGCACGACTGGAATTTGAACCTGTTAGAAAAGACTACTTTAAGGCCCATCTAGGGGCCCATTCTTCCCTCTTCTCTTTCTCTCTTTCTCTCCCTATTTGTATTAGTCCCACATCTTGGATTGGGATTTCTCTCTTTCTTCTTCCTCTATATAAATGTATTCATACTTGTAATTATTCATTGAAGAAGTATATACAAGGTTTGGAGCTTTCTCTACATGGTATCAGAGCCAGCGGTCTGTCACCTGCGGTTTCCCCTTTTCTAACCGCCCAGCCCGCCCCCTCCCGGTCCGCAGTTTTTCTCTGCGGCCTCCTTCTCCTACCCGCGTCTATCCGCGGCCTTGTCTCCTGCGGCCTGGAAACCTATCCGCTCCGGTCTCCTGTCCGCGCGGGCTCTGCGGTTTGCAACTCTGCATCCGCTTCTCCTCTCCCTCTCCGTGGTTCCACCATTTTCAGGCTTCTTATAGCCACCTTCTCTCTGCTTCGTGGGGCCCTCTTCTCCTCTGTCCGCTGCAGGCTCTTCTCTATCCGCTTGCCTCTGCGGCCTGCCCCCCTCTCAGTCGGCTTTCCTCTCTATCCGCTTGCCTCTGCGGCCTGCCCCCTCTCAGTCCGCTTCTTTTCTGCTTCCTTGTGTTGCTCTTCTCCCGTGGATCCACCTTCCCCTCCCTGCCTTTTATAGCCTTTCCTCCTTCCTCATCCGTGGGGCCACCCTCTTGTCTGTCCGCTGCGGACTCGCCAGCGGCCTGTCGTCAGTCCGCCGATTTGCTCTCCGCGTCTGTCTGTTCGCGGACTGCTTTGCTTGCGGACTGTTCCTGTACGCTGCGGTCTTGTTCCCGCTCGCCTGCTTCTGCTTTCCCTAATCCGCTTGTCTCTCTACTCGCGGATTTCTTTTCTGTTCGACACTGTGATCTGCCTGACCGTGCGGGTTGTCTCTTTCTCGCCCGCATCTTGGTCGCGGTCATTGCTCTTATCCGCCGGCCTCTCCTTCTCTTCGTGCGGTCTGCTCCTGTCCGCTGCAGACTGATTCCTGTGCTGTGACCGCTGCTGTGTCCACCTAGACCGTGCGGACTCTCTGTTTCCGCATTTTGGTCGCGATCTGCCTCCTCGCTGGTGTGACTGCGCGGTTTGTTCCCTCTCGCTGCGGCCTTCTGTGTTTGACCTTGGTACGGTCTGCTTCTATCCGCCCGGTCTCAGTCCTTATTCGCCCGGGGTGTGCTTCTGCTGCGGTCTTCTCCTAACCGCACCGCTTGCTGTTTCTTGCCGCTGCTTGCTGCGGTCTTTCTGTCTGCTGCGGTCTTCTCCTTGCACAATGATCGGCTGTCCTCCGGGTTCTGTGGTTTCTGTTTCCGATGGTGGTACCTCATGCCTTGCTCACAGCTCCTCATGGATTTTGGATTCCGGGGCCTCTCACCACATTACATCACGGCAACCCCCGAAATATTTACCCTCCGTGCATCCCCAGTTCATTACTGTTGACAGTGGGGACACACTTCCCGTCTCTGGCGCTACAGATATCCACCTCACTCCCTCCATTACTCTTCGCTCTGCCCTTCATGTTCCGGGCTCTCCGTTCAACCTTCTCTCTATTGGCCGCCTCACTGCTGACCTCGATTGTACTGTTATATTTTCTTCTAACTCATGTGTTGTGCAGGATCGCAAGACGCAAACCATCATTGGAAAAGGGCATCTGTCGAATGGTCTCTATATCCTTAACCCGTATCCTACAACGGTGCTGTCGTCTCTTAGCTCTGTTGACTGGCACCGACGTCTGGGTCATGCTCCTCTCAACCTTCCACGAGTTCACGTGTGAGTCTTGTATCTATGGGAAACATCATCGCTCTTCGTTCCCACCACATCCTTCTCGGCGTCCTGCTCCCTTTGATCTTTTTCACTACGATATTTGGGGCCCTTACAAAATTACCAGTATCTTTGGATATCGTTACTTTGTCACCTTTGTCGATGACTACTCTCGGGTGACCTGGCTGTACCTCCTTCATGATCGTTCTGAATTACCCGGTGTATTCCGGACCTTCTTTATTGAAACTCGCAATCAGTTCTCCACAACCATTAAAACCCTCCGCACCGATAATGCCCGTGAATACACCAGTCATACCTTCTCTCACCTCTGTGCGAAGTTTGGGGTCATCCATCAGACCTCCTGTGTCTATACCCCCCAACAAAATGGCGTTACTGAACGCAAGAATCGCCACCTGCTCGAGGTCACCCGCTCCCTTATGCTTCAGATGAATGTTCCAAAACAATATTGGAATTTTGCGGTTTCCACCGCTTGCACTCTTATTAACCGCCTGCCCTCATCTATCCTCAATTTTGCGGTTCCCTACAATCTCCTTTTACCCTCCCACCCTACCTTCTCCATCACCCCACGCGTGTTTGGTTGTGTGTGTTTTGTTCATCATCTTGGTCCGTCCACTGACAAGCTTGCTCCCCGTGCCACTAAATATATGTTTGTGGGCTATTCTCGCACTCAGAAGGGCTACCTTTGTTTTTCTCCCACGGACCGCAAGGTAGTCACTTCCGCTGATGTCACCTTCCTCGAACATCAGCCATACTACTCTCCATCTACTGACCCTACTCTTTCGCCACCTCTCCCGCGACCTGTTATCCCCGTCCCTTCCACCATCCCACATCTCCCTTCCCCACCCAACCCTCCTAAACCACCCACACCACCGGTTATTCGTGTGTACACTCGACGTCCTCCCTCGTCTACTACCATACGAGAGCTGCCCCGCTCTAATGATGCTTTGCAACCTGCGGATCCGACCACTGCTTCCACTGCCCATTCGATGACCAACTTTGTCTCTCTTCACCACCTCTCTCCGGAATTCTGTCAGAATGCTCTCTCTTTATCCTCTACCGCCACTCCTACTTCTGTACAGGAGGCTCTTCAGCACCCCGGATGGCGGGCGGCCATGGAAGCTGAAATGCGGGCTTTCTGGGCCAACCGCACTTGGGATCTGGTACCTCTTCCTGCAGGTCAATCCTGTGTTAGCTGCAAGTGGATCTTTGTTATTAAACATGCGGCAGATGGCACCGTTGAGCGTCTCAAGGCCCGCCTTGTGGCCCGGGGTTTTACTCAGCAACAGGGCCTTGATTATGAGGAAACGTTCTCCCCGGTGGCCAAAATGAACACTGTCCGAGTTCTTCTATCCTTGGCTGTTCACCGTCATTGGCCTCTTTATCAGCTGGATGTTAAGAACGCCTTCCTCAATGGTGATCTTCAGGAGACTGTTTATATGCATCAACCTCCCGGGTTTGAGACCACGGGGGAGTCTCGGGTTTGTCATCTTCGGAAATCCATTTATGGTCTCAAACAATCCCCGCGCGCTTGGTTTGACAAATTCAGCACGGTAGTCCGCAATATTGGCTTCACTAGGAGCTCAGCTGACTTCTCTCTCTTCACTCGACATCGGCCAACCGGAAGAGTGATTCTACTTGTCTATGTTGACGATATCCTCATTACTGGCGACGATACTACAGGGATACAACATACCAAGCAACAGTTGAACTCCGCCTTTCAGACCAAAGATCTTGGTAATCTACGGTATTTTCTCGGGCTTGAGGTTGCACGACGGCCTGATGGTCTTGTATTATCCCAAAGGAAGTATTGTATGGATCTTCTTCATGATGCTGGCTATTCAGGATGCAAACCTACGGATACTCCAATGGACGCGAATCACAGGCTATCGGCCCATAGCTCTGACTCCGATGAGCTGCTTACGAATCCGGAATACTACAGACGCCTGGTTGGGAAACTGATCTACCTTACAGTTACTCGACCAGACATCTCCTTTGCCGTTGGAGTCGTGAGTCGATTTATGCATGCCCCGAGGACATCTCATCTTCAAGCTGTCAAGCGCATTCTTCGGTATCTCAAGAACGCTACAGGACAAGGGCTTGTGTACAAGCCATGCACTTCTTTATCCCTTGTCGCTTACTCTGACGCTGACTATGCCGGGTCCATTGATGATAGACGTTCCACAACAGGTTTCTGTACCTACTTTGGTGGACATCTCATAACCTGGCGTAGCAAGAAACAAAATGTGGTTGCTCGCTCTTCTGCTGAAGCTGAGTACCGCGCTATGGCTGCTGTTGTTTCCGAGTTAACTTGGCTTGAGAGCCTTCTGAGAGACTTGGGTGTTCGTCTCTCATCGCCAGCGACCCTATTTTGTGACAGTCAAGCGACAATCCATATTGCCAAGAATCCTGTATTTCACGAACGCACAAAGCATATTGAAGTTGGCTGTCACTTCATCCGAGAAAAGGTTCAGGCAAAGAAGATAAATTTAGAGCATGTTCCTGCTGCAAGCCAAGTTGCTGACATCCTGACTAAAGCTCTCTCCCGGCCTCTATACTACCAGTTTTTATCCAAGCTTGGTGCCTACGACTTGTACGCTCCAGCTTGCGGGGGAGTGTTAGAAAAGACTACTTTAAGGCCCATCTAGGGGCCCATTCTTCCCTCTTCTCTTTCTCTCTTTCTCTCCCTATTTGTATTAGTCCCACATCTTGGATTGGGATTTCTCTCTTTCTTCTTCCTCTATATAAATGTATTCATACTTGTAATTATTCATTGAAGAAGTATATACAAGGTTTGGAGCTTTCTCTACAGAACCCTCTTCTACTCTGTCAATATCTTGAGAATGAGTATTAATATCATCAATATGCAATGGAGATGAACCTGAAGTTTCTAATGTTTCATGACTCATCCTGTTTCAAAGTAGCATAATAACTGATTAGTATTGAAAAAGTAGCTTCTTAACAAATTAATACACTAGTATTGAACTTCTACACTAGTACTTGACATGACTCAACTTGCATTGATAGCAGTTTTTGAATGAATGAAAAATCCAGTATTACCTTCCTGTTTTTTTTTTTCCAGTGGCACTCCACTCTTCCAGCAAGGGATTACCCTAACAGACAAAATATGGGGCTGAAGGTGTAAGGAGGTAAGTACCAGTCGGAGTGGATGCCGGTAGTAGGTGTAAGTTGTTCAGTGAGGTGGTGGCCGACCGGAGTGGATGTGGCGTGAGAAGGTTGGCCCCGGATTTTTTTCCGACTGGGCTTTAGATTTCCGGTTGCTTGGAGGGCGTGGGATGCGATGAAGAAGAGGAAATGCAGTTTCCGGCGGGCATCCTGGTGAAGAAATGGCGTGATGTGGCGCAGCCCTGTGAAGAGATGGCGAGAAGGAGAATATCGGGGGATTAGGTTATGCTTATCGCGGATATATGTAAATATGCGTTGAGCGTATATACATATATCCGATATATATATATATAGATATATATTCGTGCATTCAAGCAGGTATGTGTTTGTGGTTGTGGTTTTGCATATAGATAATTTGTATACGTCCCCTAATGAGAGAAGAACTGTGCCAATTCTCTACATTTTATTTTCTAATATTAATATATTATTAGTATCTTGGCATGTGTGCCTAGTCCTTTTATATATGGAAGGCTTGTGTATTAGTTGGAGCATCTCAAGTCTTGGAGTCGGTCTTGGGTTGGGATAAGGAATCAACCTTCAATTTTATCTTGGAAAAGGGCATTTATCTTGATGGTTTGATATAATTATGTATATTTCTTTATGCTATTATTGTCTTGCATTTACATTTGTACAATTGGTTCAATACATTTATCTATCCCGCCATTTCCCAAGGCCATTGGGATTCCGACTAGCGCCACCTCGTACTTTTTCACGATGAACTACCCACTCCACCCACTTTCACTGCAAAAGATGTTCACCATACACGTGAATATCCACTCATTCCACCTCCTCCCTCTCCAACAAACCAGTCAACCATCATAATCTACCATGCTACACCGTCCCCAGTTTCATCAATCAATGAGCTCCACCATCATTCTGCTCTTGGCATGTAGCACCCCATCTTCGCTCCATTTTGCATGTGTTCAGTTGGTCTGCACTTCGTAATATAGAGTTAAGCGAAATTTACATATATGATAAACATATTTCCGAAATATCTATAGAATGGTGCTCAATAATTTGAGTTACTGCAATAGAGATGAAGTACTAAATTATAATATAATGGTCTCATACATGATCACAAAGCCAATAAAAGAGTGAACAATAATAGTAACATAAACCAAAAATAACAATCATATGGTGATCAATCATCAAAGGTATTGCATTAGAGAGGAGGCACTAAATTATAATTGTCGCATACATGATAACAGTGGTACAAAAGAATTACCGATAACAGTATTACAAATATTTATTATTATTACAAGTGATATTTGCTCAAGCAGGAGATGATCCGGCGTATAACACCCGCTACTCCGGCTCCTCCGCTATCAATCGTCTTTGCGGCGTTCTCCAGACAGCCGACATGGACGACTATGTTGATGAGTTCGTCACCCTGGTCTCCCATGTCCCCGAGCTACTGCCCAATCTTTACCTGTGCTTCTTCATGCAAGGTCTACTGCCACATATCTGCTCTCGTCTCTGCACGCACCACCCTCACACAGTCTCTGACGTCATGGACTTAGTGCTCCTGGTGGAGGCCGACCTCTCCCCTCGGACACCTACTCCTACGGCTGACCACCATCAGCCTCGACCACCTTGGCGACTGCCAGCCACAACTCCTCCACCGCGGCTGCCGCCTTGGGGAAACCGGCCGGTCCGCCCACCGCCCTTCTGCGCATCTCGAATAGTGATTACAATGAGCTTTGCAGAAAGGGTCTATGTTTTTGGTGTCGTCAACCCTACTCCCCCAACCATGAGTGCGCCGTGAAGGAGTTCCACGCCATCATCGGCGACGTCGACCCTGAGGTGACCCTGGCTGACTTTGAGGCCCTGGTGCTCTCAGCAGGGGATACACATCTCGACCCCATCGCGGCTACGTTCCATCGCCTGAAGTTATCCTATGCCTCTACCGGCGGGCTCTCCGGCCAGCTGACCATGCAGTTCTCGGGCACATTGGGGGATCGCCCGATCATCATCATGGTGGATAGTGGCGCAAGCCGCAGCCTCATCTTTGAGCACCTGGTGCAGCAGCTCCGTCTTTCCTCGGTTCCCTCTCCGGATGTTACGGTCCATATGGGCGATGGGCTCTAGGCATCTTCGACCGATTCAGGGCGGTGGGGGTTTTACCTCTAGCCTTAGAGGATTCAGGCATTGCTCTGCCATGTCTTTTTCCGTGAGGTCCTATTTCGTGACCACAGACTTCTACGTATTTGGCTTATTAGGAGGTCTCAACGCCATTTTGGGGGTGACTCCGTGCTCCCGCGCTCTCCGATCTCCCTCTACACGATCCAGTGGACCATAGACGTCGACAACTTGTGCGTGGGCGCGTTCAAGAAAACAGATAAGGACGCAAGCAAGCAAGAAGACGATTAAGCGGTCACGCTTTCAGGCACATTCATGAGAGAGGTCGCGAGAGCGCGATTAGACGAGCAAGCAGGAGCACAGCGACTGCACGAGCAGAAGAAGAAATGACGACTAGAGCGGTCAGAGTACGAGAGGCCTCGGGAGGTTCTTGTTGGAACATGCGTTCCGCGTCTCTTAGTTTGAGAGTAACAAATCCCTTTATGTATTCATTCAAACTTTTTTTTGTTTATAGTGTGCAGAAAATACAAATACAATACCGCATTGAATGCATGCATGAAATGCAATGCAAAAATGTAAATGATGCTTTGAAGTTAAACCTACCGTGGGGCGATAGCACCTACCGCTGGCGGTAGCGATTGTGACAATGGGACAGTTGACACAACACATTCAAATGAAATCATTGGCGGGAGCAGCGAAGCCGAATTGTAAAGAAGCTAACATGCGGCGATAATTGAAAGGCAAGTCCGACGATCATCTGCTGATTGAGGAACCAAATGGAGCTAGCGATCAGTCAGACGTCTGGAGTGTATATTGGGCTAACTCGTCGCGATAACCATATCAAGGCGTGATTGTGGTTGCCTAAAATAAGAAACATGCTTACCATTCCTGGACGGACAACACACGTCTCTTACCATTACGGGTGTTGTGCATACCGCTGGTGTTAGCTCACAATTCTATTTAATTGGCCGCTTCGCTATTTCATTTACAAAGTAGAACACTGAAGCTATAACTCTGAACAATTCGTGTGAGCCATCGTCCCAGATAACCAGAGCACTCCCTACAACAAACTTGAATATCCGAAGGAGAACTTGAAGTCGGATTCAATCAACGCTTATTCTACACGAAAGAAAAACACAACGACAACTCTGAACTCCAGTGTGCCTTCGTTATCGCCTTCTGCGTTTCTATATAGGGAGTTTTTTATACTGAAATTTATTCCTCATTTTGTATTTTATCTTTTCTTTGGCGACTACTTTTGTGTATCGGCTGTGGAATTCGCCCGTGCTGGCGACTAGGTCTCTGTGCAGCTTCGGTAGAAATTCGCCGCGTGTTGGTGACTAGATCTAGGGAATAGGTTTAGGGGGCGGCTTGAGGCCTATCTAGGAAGAGATAAACTAGAGATAGAAAACAATTGGGTTTTTATATTCACCGTCTTGATTTCTAGCGTCATGAATATCACCTTTTTGTAATTAAAATATTTATGAAATAAAATCATGCAACCTGTTTTATTACGTTGATAGTTTCATTTTTAATTCTCAAAGATGTATAAAATATGTTGATCTAAGATTTACGTTAAATCGAAGTTTGATAAACACCCTTATTCACCCCCTCTAAGGGTGCCTGAAGATCCAACAACGCTAAGTAGGTGAGTCCCGGTTTAACAGCGAGGAAAGACTATAAAAGCACTAGGATGGGGGAAAATTGAATGCTTGGGGAAGCTGAGACGAAGTGATGCGGTCCGAGCCAGGAGATTGCCGGTTCTCCTATGCAGGCAGGGAGGAGAGTGAACGGACGGGAGCAGGAACGCAATCCACAAAAAAAATTTAGTATAGATTCTGCTTTGATACCATGTATACAAACTCCAAAGTATGAGAAACAAAAATAATATTTTATTTTTTTCTTACTCGTGTAAAATTGAGATACAAATATTGGTACATTTATATAGGAAAAGAGAGGACAGTCACAATCTCATTGTAAGATGTGAGACTATATCCTAAGGAGGGAGATGGACTCTTGCTGGGCCTTGGCTTTTGTACAGATTTACTTAACAAAAGTCATACCAAATTCTGTAGAATTCATTTTACGACATGGTAATCTTAATTTCTTAACAATTTTAGAATTGGCTAGAAATTAAAATTGACCCCAATTCTAACATCCAATTTTAATTCAGTTCTAACAAATGAGGCCCAAGAGATAAAATTTGTCTATTCCTCAGTTCCTTTAGCTGATGGCTGATCAGGTCTTATCTGTTGCCAACCTGAATAATTATTACTTTGCACACCCAAACTGGGTACAAATTATAAATTACATGAATGTGTAAGTAAATTTAATTAGGTAAAGAAAATTATAAAGATTAATTATCAAAATATCGGTTGAAAGAGAATCTCCATTTGCACATTATGGACAATAATAAACGTCAACGATCACATGCTTGAGCTATGAAATGTGGCAGAATCGTCTTGTGGAGCCTGGAATCTCGCCGACCGAGAATCTCGTCGTCGATTTGGAGAGAAGTAGAAATGACCGACCCGGACAGAGCTTGGAATCTCATCAAATATAGCATGGAATCTATGTAATCGAGTTCTGGATCGTGAGATAAACAACGAGATAAACAACGGCGGCAGCGATGTCCTCAGTGGCGATGAGAATATCAACGGTGGCGACTAAGGTCGCATCAAAAAGTCGGGCGGAGAGAGAGCGCAAATGTTGGGTTCATGTGCAGGTAAAGGGATTGAGATTTTCAAAATTTTGTGTTTGTGTTTATTGAGTTATTTTTTGGTGTTCCAATAGCTATTTCTGGTGTGCTTCTAACACCACTCATATTATTAATTATTTCTTCCCATGTAATTATCTGCAACAATGTTATTTCATGGCTGAAAAGTCCGAGCTGATATGTAATTTTCCTACTTGTTTTAATTGCCATTCATTATAGGGATGAAGCTAAAGAAATAAGATCAAGACCATCGCACAACAGTGGTCCACCTGCCTTCCAAAATGTGCCACGCAATATTAAAAAGTAAGAGCTCTTTAAGTTGAATGTATTCAGTTTTATTTATTTCGTAAATCTTATATGTTTTCATCTATGACTTCTCATCACACTTGATCATGCTTGTAAATACAGTTAATATATGACGTTTATTATGGTCATACTACTTGATTCCTATGTTGTTAAAGGAGCGTCATAGGCGCGCCTAAGGTTTAACAGACCTGGAGACATACTCCTTTGCATATCAAAGGTAACTGACCTCATCCAGGCGCGCTCCTTATGGCTTAGACCCACATTTTTTGTGCTTTTGGAGCATAAAAGATGTGATTCGGTGAAATTTCTTTCGTAAACATCTTTTTTTTTTTAAATGAAAGATTGAAATAATGCAATAGCTCAACAATGTTTGAATGATTTAGTTTTTGTTAGATATAATCAGGTGTTGAGGCTTCAATATGATGTAAGCAATCCCATGTTATGTGCCTCTTTCGGGGTCTAGCCGGAGGTGGAGATGCGGGGTAGAGATACAAGGAGGAAGGAGATGAAGGAGGAATAAAGGTGATGTAGGATGATTTGGGGCAAGTTGGGATGTATGATTGCGCTGGTGGAACCGTTGAAAGCTGGAATCTAAAGTTAACTCGGTCAAGGCTGGTGTTGAGTAGCGAAAATGCGACAATAAAGGATGTCGACATTTCCAATAGCATAGAAGAGAGGGAGACCTCATCAGTGGCACTTAACTTCATGTCGAGCATAAATGATTGATTTAGTAATTAATCCAATTAATAATAAATAAATTTATTTATTAATTAATTAGAGGACTAATTCCCGGACTTGGAGAAGGTCTTGCTCGAGATGCTACAGTTTGGTTGGCTTGAGGAAGGGAAGGGGCGAGCAGCTCAAGATACATAGAGGACACACTGCTTGTCTTGTAAAACGGTTGACCCGCTATTGTTTGGTGGGCTTGATGAAGGGACAAGGGGAGCGTCGGCTGTGTCAATACAGAACTGAACTGTAGGGAACTACTTGTCGCCAAAAGTGCGGGCTCACGGTTCCAGCTGGCTTCGACGATGTAAGGACACTTCAAAAAGGCACGGGAGGATGACAAGGTTCAACTAGAAGCTCTGGCTTCCGCGACTTGGATGAAGGTGTGTCGACTAAGTTAGAGAGGTTGGTGTTCGATGCAGAAAATTGATGGCGTGTGCACAATTGTACGTGAGCTCGACGATACCGGCTTGGGCACGACTAAGCACTCACATCGAGGCTCGATCTTGTGCAGAGAGTCGCCATCTAGAGCAGAAATAGATGTTGGTTCGATTGAGGGGTTACAACCTGATTCACCCATTTGATGAAGGAGGCTCAGACGTCGCGAAGTGGGAGATGTATTTGTCAGAGTTGTCGTTGCGTTGGTGGAATCATAGTCTGGTGGATTGGGCAGAAAGTGTTGTGTCGGTAGATGAAGCCCAAGCTAGGTATTTGACTACAAGTGGAACTCGTTGCAGCGGTCGGGGTCCGGATTTGCTGGTTGCGGAAGAGAGGAGGAGAGCCAAAGACTTTGATATCAAGTTGTTATGTGCCTTTGTTGGGGTCTTGTCGGAGGTGGAGATGCGATTTACAGATACAAGAAAGAGGGAGATGGAGGAAGAAAATAGATGGATGGTTTTTGGTAAAGAGGAGAAGAAGAACTAGAGGAGGAGAAGAGGAGGCTTGAGAGAGAAGGAGAAGAGTTAGAGAGAGAAGAAAAATTTTGATTTAGGACCCATGATGACATGAAGCATATATACTCAATATAAAGATATGTGCACAACACTAACATATTAACACTCTAATAGCTCATACCTACGACTCATACAACTGGATTGACAACTCGATTCCAATACTGAAAAACTCGTAATAATATGACTGCTACTAGATAAATGATGGTGTTAGACTCATAACATCACATTGATCCCATTTCTTAAGAGATAGATAATAATAAATAATGATGAGTAAACTTTATGAACAATCTGATCAAAAAGATGAATTGTTTGAGCCTTTAATAACTATGCTTGATGCTATGTTTATGTTTTACTTACTACTATGCTATGTTTGTGTTTTCCTTACTACTACGTTCAGGAAAACAGCCTCTTCTTACCGTGAACTGGAAGAAAGGAGGAAAAGGGCCCAACAACTGGAAAACCTCCACTCGGAGATGGCTTTGCAAAAAGAACTGCAGGTATATATGTGTATTTAAATTAAAATGGTTTTGAACTTTAAGTTGTCAATCATTTGCATACTGATAGAAGCTTGCACTATTCAAATACATTCTAGATTTTGTTAGAGTAGCAATTAAACACCTAGTCTATTGATCTGGAGTTATTTGATAGTATGAATCTCACTAATGCCTAATTACATCATGTATTTCCTTATATTTTAATTCCAAGTCTTTATTGGTCTACCGCTCCCCTGTTTAACATGCCTAGTATCTAAACTGTCACAACGCCTAACATGTGTCTCTAATGGTCTCCTTTGTACTTGTCCAATCCATCTTTGTTGAGCTTCTCATATCTTCTCCGCAATTGGTGTCATTCATGTCTTATCCCTAATACACTCTTTCCTAATTTTTTCTAGTCTCGTGTATCCACACATCCACCTAAGCATTCTCATCTCCGCAACTCACATTTTTTGCTCATGTACACAATTCACTGCCCAACACTCAGAAACATCGAGCATCGTTTGCCAAAATTAGTTCGCTCAACACAAAATTGGTTTTCAAAGCATATCTGCCTAATATAAGTCTAGTGTTATGTTATATAATTTAAACTATGAAAACTTGGCTCAAATCAGCTTTGATAAATGACTCAACTCAATGGCTTTTTATTAGCTCAAGTCAAAATCAAACTTTTCACACAGTAGATTTAACTTGTTTGTTATAACTCTCTCGTTACCACTTCCAGTAGTAATTGCAGGAGATGGACAATATTTTCAAGCAATAATCTGCTAGACTAGTAGTTCGAATTATGGTAATTAAAAAGGAAGAAGGCTTAACTTCCAAGAACGGTGTTCCCACGAACTTCTTGAAAACACGAGATTGTTTTTTTCAAAGTGGGAGATCTTACATAGATCCCATCCAATCTAATTGTTCAACTCTCATACCCCCATTTTATTTCATCAAGGTGGTATTCATGAACTATTTGAATACATTGTAGAATTATCCTCTTTTTCCTTCCAACATTATATACTTACAAGCAGTCGTGCACGGGGGACCCCGTGCGGGCAACATTCGTCATGGGTACGACAATTTTCGAGGGGACGACATTCGTCATGGGTGTGACATTTGTCGAGGGGGCGACATTTGTCGTGGGGGGACTGACGTCATGGGGAAGACATTCATCGTGGGGGTGACATTCATCGTGGGGGAAACATTCGTCGTGGGGGCTACATTCGTCGCGGTGGCGACATTCGTCGTGGGGGGCGACATTCGTCGTTGGGGCGACATTCGTCGTGGGGGGCGACATTCGTCGAGGGGGCGACATTTGTCGTGGGGGGACATTCGTCATGGGGGAGACATTCATCGTGGGGGCGACATTCATCGTGGGGGCAACATTCGTCGTGGGGGCTACATTCGTCGCGGTGGCGACATTCGTCGTGGGGGGCGACATTCGTCGTTGGGACGACATTCGTCGTGGGGGGCGACATTCGTCGTTGGGGCGACATTCGTCGCGGGGGCGACATTCGTCGTGAGGGAGACATTCGGCATGGGGGCTACATTCTGCGGGGCCGACATTCGTCGTGGAGGCGACATTCGTCGTAGGGGCGACATTCGTCTGAAAAGCAAAATCCCAACCAAAAGTACCCCGTGCGGTGAACATTCGTCGTGGGGGTGACATTTTTTGTGGGGGCGACATTGGTCGTTGGGGCTTCACTTGTCATGGTGGCGTCACTTGTCGTGGTGGCGACATTTGTCATGGGGGAGACCTTTGTCGTGGGGGCGTCACTTCATCGTGGTAGCGAATTCGCCGTGGGGTCGACATTGGTCTGAAAAGTTAAATCATGTTTTTAGCCTAACTGTTAATCATGTTTGCTCAGTCGTTATCTTTGAAGTCGAAGCCCTTCCTCGTTTATGCTGGGCTGGCCCACCCTGGTTTGGCAATGATGCTGACGCTTCAACTACAATTTGTTATGTCATGTGCATTTGTTTGAGACAAAGTAGGGATCAAAATAAGGGCCTGAGAAAGGATATCTCTCGTGACCCTTTTTTTATGAGATGGAGCAGGAGTGTATACTGTGCGTAATAGTAAGTCAAATTATTCTATTGAGGATACAAAAAGAAATCTGAGAAAGCGGAGAACACAAAAATCTGAGAACATATGAACACAAAAGAAAAGGACTCATTACATTGTCAGTGTCATCAACTGTAAAGCTAGATCTTTCATGTAAATATGACAACATTAATGATCTCTTAAATTCATATTGTTAACACATGCACAGTAATCGTTCACTTTTCAACAAATACAAAATTAGCCTAATAAAGAATGTGTTAAGCTTAAAAACAGTTGAAGTACAAAGACAAACAATTCTGTAGTCATTGAAAAAGACTATTTCAATAGTGCATTAGAGTAATATATAGTTATGGAGTAAGACAATAGCAACTGGTAGAAGCAAATACTAACCTGTTGAATGGTACTATTTGTGGCTGGCGATGAACATCAATTTCATGCACTTGGATGCATCAACCAAGTGCATTAATGTAAAGTTTGAACATCGATCAGTTACGAAGAATTTCTAAACCATGAATCCTAGAAAGTTAATTAAATGCTAAAAAATTTTATGGTTGTAATATTGCTCTAATAAAACAATAGGTGAAATAAAGCATAACATTTCATCACCTGCAATTATAACTAAATAAAAATCTCAAAAACTTGCAAATGTTTTAATTCTACAGCAAGGTTAGACAATGTCACTCATGAATTACTTTTATAATACCTTAGGCCTAATTAAAGCAGTATTTTAATTACTTATCACTCATCAATTACTTCCTTCATACCGAATTAAAACAGTAAGTTATTATGAGAAAGTACAAATTGTGCATCAATATTAGGGTTACTTAAACACTACTGCACACATACAAATATTAGAACACCTGCATCTATAAAATTTTAAAAACCTGCATCAATAAAAGTAAATGAAATTGATATTTTCACACTTTAGAACATAATTTGTATATGCAACCACCAATGCTCCCCCCAGTTAATTTTCAGTCTCTTTTTCGAAGTTTTACTGCACAGTCATACAAATATTTTTGTTGCAATTAATTTTAGTTTGGGTCCCTCAATTTATCATTTGCATTTACTTCAGCTAATTATCCCCCTCACTCCAGTCCAAACTCTACACACAAAAGTAGAGAGAAAATTGAAAAATATGATCACAAACTTAAACAATTTTACATTTTTGAGAATTGTTGACTCTCCTCGTGCGAGTTACTTCTGGATGGGTAATTATATATCAAACATTAAGTAATACATAATAAGTAAATACACATCAGTAGTAATAATAACTTCTCAACGGGTCTTCTCATATTTTGCTTTGAAATTTCAGAAAAACACTATTAGGAGGTTCAACGGAAACAATTGAAGTGAAGGTAAGGTGAGAGACGTTAATTGGAGCAAAATGATCAAAACATAACATTCATCTCAATAAATATACCATTGATAAGAATCCTTAACAAATATCAACTTAGCATTAATAATGTGTACACCGATCCGATTAGAAACAATTGAAGAGAACTCCTTAAGAGACTCACTTGACAATGATAAACTATAACCAATGGCTTCAACTGAAATCAGGCAATGGATAACAGAGATGTAGAGCGATCAAGGCAAAATAGATAAATACAGAAGTTATTCCTGATTTTGTTCTTCCTTTCATAGACCATGCCCTTCCTGCAATGAAGAAACAGGAGTACACATTCCCAGCGGTGAGGGAAAAATTAGGGGCGTACCTTTCGGAGGACCAATCTGGATTTTTTGAGGATCGGAAGAACTTCCTTTGGAAATCATCAACGCCTATGCGGAGAATGAAGAACGCTCACCCACGCCTTTGCCCAAAAAACATGTGGAGGAGGGAATGCAAATATGCCGCCGACGGGAGATCTGGAAGTTCGATTTGGGTAACATTCGTCGTCATGCTGCAGGCGTCGGTGGCAAGGGTCGGTTGGTGGCTGAGGGAGAAACCTTCGCCGGAAGAAGAGGAAACAGTGAAGCAGCACCTGCGAGTGGACATCACGGAAGAGGGTTGCAGTCGTCGGCGTGCTGCAGGGGTTAGTGACAGGGGTCATTTGGTGGCTGAGGGAGAAACCACATCTATCGGGGTTGAGAGAGGAGAAATCACATCTACGCCAAAGAAGTGGGGAAGAAAAGCATCCGATGCCCTACCTGCGCCGAAGAAGTGGGGAAGAAATGGAGGATATCGGGATTTTGAGGAAGGGGACATCACGATCTTAAAAGGAATTAAGTGGTAATCCAGCCGCAAGACAAAAATACCCCTTTAGGTAACCCCAAAAACATGTGTTAATGAGGGCAAAAAGGGATATAAATGTTAAAAGGAAATAGTTGCCAGTAATAATTACCCAAAAGATATTATACCAGAGAGAATACATGTATTGTGGGAAGCCAATCCCAAATTTTGCTTTATCAAAAAATCATAGTAGATCCAACCCCAAAAAAGAACATAGTAGAAAGAAAATACCTTCTTGAAGAGACGTTGTGCATGCTCCCAGGAAGGAGCAGATGGGCTATCCATTGGAACAGTCATCATCCATCAACCATGCAACTCGGATATCTCTGCAAAAAGAAGAGTGCTCATAATACCCCTATGAACCATTTTATCCACACAAATTACGCATAAAAATTAGATAGCAATCATCCAAAGTAAAACTAATAATTACGAACAGCAAAACTTCGCACCATCTCCAAGACATGCAAATAAATTACCAAGGGGATTTCAAAACCCCAGCACGATATGCCCCTAAAAAAACAGATCTAGAAACACAACCAAGCACCCGCCCCTATCCTTACCCTAAACCGAAAATCTTCTATATGCCGCAAACCCTAGCTATACTCTCAAACCGACCTTAAAAATCCCACGAACGCCCGCTGTCCGCAAGGACTATAACAGAAGAGCGAGATTGAGAAATCTCCCGGGAAACTATTCGTAAACCTAGACAAACGGAAGAAAAAAAACAATCAGCCTTTCAATCCCACAAAATCACCACTGTTTTCCTGACCTAATCGTTCCAAACAGAAAACGTAATTCCAGATTGAATATTAGGTCAACCTCATAATTCACAGAGATGAAGAGAGCAGAAAGAGAACAGACTTACCGCCATGCGATCGATCGATCGACGTCTGAAAGCCTGCGAGAGAAAAAACCTTCGGGGGAAAACGAAGAGAAGATCATAAAGAGGGCGCAGCTTCGCAGGCTCGGCCTCGCTGCGTCAAAATAGGTGGTGGGAAAAAGAAAGCAAAATATGGGTATTTTGCTTGCGGAATGAAAACGTCGGACGCCGAGAAGGAAGAGGAGAACGAAGATTCTTTGCCCTAGCTACGCAGAAGAAGAAAATGGGGGGTATCGGGAATTTGAGGTGGATGAACAGGGCCGGTTTCTATTAATTAAGCATTCATCCCACCAAATGACCGAAATACCCTTCAGTTAACCCATCAAAACCTGATTTTATGAGGGCATTTTGGTCCAACGAATGTTACACCATGAGGGATTAGGCCTTCCCTTATAGTATAAAGATATAAAACTATGTACATGGTCACATACATATTTGTTGCCAACTAGATTTTGTTTGCACTTATATATCTACACACACACACACACACACACGAGTGACATGCATGGGGATCCACCCCTATCCATGTTGATATTTGTCGTGTGAGGCGACGTTTGTCATGGTCGGCGACATTTGTCGTGTGGGGGGGGGGGCATTTCTCATGGGCGGCGACATTTATCGTGGGTGACGACATTTGTCGTGGTGGCGAAATTTGTCGTCGGGGGGGGGGGGGGCACATTGCTCTTTGGCTGATGGAGGAAATAAAGTTGGCGAAGATAATCAATTCAACAAAAACTGAATCCTAAATCCAACATGCTCACTGCAGTGGAAAATAAAATCAAAGAAGAACTACATCATAGAGAAGAAAGGGATGCTTCTTTGTTTGTTCATCCAAAGTTCAGAATCAAACTGACAATATAACTCACCTGCTTTATTTTTGGTTCGGTTTATTTTTTTTCTCACCTAGCAATTCAGATTTTCAAGCAACAAAGAAAATATAAATTACACAAAAAAATCAGCCCTAAATTGATTATATGTTCGAAATAATAGGAGATTAAGCTAAAAAATGTAACTTGATTAATTTTTTATAGTTGGCATTTAAACAGTGAAAGAAAAATAAGATGAGTTATGACGATGATAAGATATAAATGTCATAATGCAATAACAATAGTCCGAATATAAATGCAGCGCTTAGCTTGCCTTTTATATCACTGAGAATTTGCGACTTTTCTCGTGATAAGAACAAATATATCCCTTAAAACTAAACTGCAACCAAAGTTTTTATAAATAGCAATAATTAAAGCTGCAACTTGCAGTCTTTATAAAACTGGAACATGCAAATAACCCAAATGTGTGTATGTCGAAGGCATAGTGTGGAATGATGAGCCGTTGAAACCTTTTTTGAGTTTAAAGCTTCTACCTATCAAGCATTCCCACAAAATATTGACATTCACTGCCTTCCCAGAGAAGCCATTGGAGGTCACTCAATTACCTTGGCAACATAAAAACGAAGAATGCATCTAAAATTTCCATCAAAACTGAAACAAATGAGTAAGAAATCTAAATAAATCTCAAAGTGAATAAGAAGAACTCCGATAATATTGAGAACATTCTTTTCATCTTTATGTCCTGAGAAAGATTCGCTAAGGAAACAAATCTAAAGATGAATCTCCTCTTTTAACTTTTTGTTGAGAGCAATGAAAGGAAAACAACTGCAGCGGACACAGTGAAGGATATTTAAGGCACATAACATGAAGTAAAAGCAATAAACATGCACATGATCACACTCACAATGGGGGAAAAGTAGCGCACAAATTTTACCATGCCAATGATATGTTATAATTACCAATGATTTCGAAGAGCTTAGATTCAAACATTGTAAGAAAAGATTCGACTCTAGCTTCAAGAAGTTTTTGAATCATTCGGGGTAAAGAGAAAAAAAAAAGAAATGAAGAAATGCGATTATAAGTTTAAAAAACAGCAGAAGTCATCATAACATCGAGAAGAGGTCAGAAATTGAAGTGGCAGCTATTTCTGCCCTCCTTGATCTTGTGTAATTTTGACTTCATTCTCGTTCTAAAGCACGTTATTGTGCTGTCATGTGCCAGGCGCTCGCGTGCACAATCTTGAAGAGCTTGTCGGCGTATTTCATGATGTTCTTCTATCAGACGTGACATTCTCAGCAGCATGAATTTGTTTTAAAGCATGTTGTCCTGATAGATAGGGTATACAACTTCATGTCATACTCCGAAGGTTGGGTATGTAAATGCAGTAAAATATCAGATTGACAAATAAGTAAACAGCATTTTTTGTGGGGAAAACAGAACACAAATTGTTGCATAGCAAGAGGATCAATAAAAAAGTATAGCAGCATATTCTCCACCAGCACACCTTTATTGGGTACATCATATTATATTTAAATTTGTTGTGTACACACAAAAGGCTTGAAACATAGCAATCCGTTGGACACAATTCTATCCTACCAGCACACCTTCAGTGCCTACATATATCCATTCCTAACCTCTGCTTTTCTTCAGTTATTCAAACATCAGTGGTAGCATAATCTGTTTCATCATGCCACACCTACATTTTAAGTATTTGTTCAGAAATTAAATACGAGCTCTGAGAATTCGCTTACATTACCATGGACATTCTGTCATTTTTACCCACTATAATACTATGTTCCTCTGTTATGCGTGCTCTTTGTTCCCTTGCGAGACGACGCTCCCTTGCATGACGGCGCGCAAGAGCATGTGCACTTTTACGTTCTTTTTATGTCATATTAGCTCCACTTATTCTTGTATGGTTTCTATTATTTTCCCTAGGATTCATTGGAAATATATTAGTCATCGTGATCCTTATAGGTGGTTGACATCAATATGTATGGATGGCTATAGTCCAGCAGATTGGTGGGATATACTGAAATAAATGACATTCTTTAGAGTTTCAACTAAAAAACACAGTACGAATAGCCAAAATCCAATCGAAATCTATAAATGAAATGGAGCAAAATTTACCAAGTGGGAAGATTATTTCGCAGTGCTCTTCACCTGGAGCAAAGGGAAGAAATCAAAAATCAAAATAAAGGGAAGAGCAACTGATTTCTGTACCAAAGTAGCAATCAAAAATCGAAACAAATAATTTTGAATACCATAAGGCAACGGACGACGGCAGTCAGAGCCAATCAAAAATTTGAAGCAATGACACCTTTCCAGAAAGAGCTAAAAAGCCAATGAAAAAAGTTCGGAAGATAAACAAAAGCAATAGAAAGCAAAAACACATTGTCTCTTTCCTGGCCAGCGGTGGTCACCTTTCCTGGGCAGTGGCGAGCAAAAAGTATGGCAAGTACCTTCATGAGGTGGATGAGACAGATTGGGTAAAGGAGAGATCCGCGGATGATGTAAATTATATGGATGACCCTAAGGCCAGCGGTGGGTCATGAGGGGGGCACAGTGGGAGGATTTCCGTTTGGGGCGAGCAAGCCAAAATGGAGACGTGGTGGCAAGAGGAGCAAAAGGAGCTCCGTAAAAGGGAGGAGATCAGAGAAAATGCATTATCGCCAAGCTCCATATATCGCAAGGATCGGAATGCAATATGCAGTGGCTCCTTCGAAGTGGCGGAGGCAGATCACGAAGAGAGGGGGTCGGGGAGAGTAGCGAGTCACGAGGGTTTTGGGAGGAGCAGATGACGCTGGATTTCGGTGAGGAGGGAGCGTGGGGGTTTTGTGGGGACTGAGTATCGGGAATGAGGAGAGAAAGGGCTTGATTTTTTAACCCTAATATTGAGCTAATCTTAGGATCCAATGGTTAAGATTCTTCTAATGACTTTTAAAATCCATAATTTCGTGACCATCCCATAAATCCTTTTAGAATAGCACACACACAGACACACACGAGTGACAGGTACGGGCCTTCGTCCCGGGGGCATTTGGCGGGAGTGCGACATTTGTCGTGACGGAGACATTTGTCGGGAGAGGCGACATTTGTCGTGGCGGCGACATTTCTCGGGGGGGGGGGGGGGGGCGTCATTTGTCGTGGGGACGGTATTTGTCGTGGGGGAGTGACATTTGTCGTGGCGGCGACATTTGTCGTGGGATGACATTTGGCATGGTTGGTATTTGTCGTGATTGGAACATTTGTCGTTGGTGCGACATTTGTCGTGGGAGAGACATTTTTCGTGGGCAACGACATTTGTCGTGGGCGGCGACATTTGTTGAGGGGAGCTACATTTGTCATGGGTGGAGACAATTATTTTGAGGGCCGACATTTGTCGTGGGGCAACATTTGTCGTGGAGTGCGACATTTATTGTGGGCGGCAACATTTGTCGTGGGCGGCCCTACGTGAGTGCAACTTCTAGTTCCCTCATAATCCTCCCCAATTCCATGGCCCAGATAAGCTCTGAGAAAATCATTATTTACCCCCAACTACCAATTTTACCAAAAGAAGAGAGAAACACTTCGATTAAAGAATATTAAAATTAATCAGTTATTTCAATATATACTCAGAGTGCACAATCAAACATCAAGCTAAATATTTAGATCCCGGATTTGCACTAAATCTACATCACTGGACAACAATAACCACTAAAAATGGCTTTCAACTATTCATGGGTATCATCAAATGCTTGATCATATTAAAAATGGCATTGACATAGGAGTTTCTGAATTGAATAAAGTTGTGATGTTGTTATAACAATATAAACTTATTCAAATCACATTAATAAAAAACTTGAACCTTATCTAAACATATACCACAATAGATATCCATCACTTTTAATGCAAATAAAGTATAGTCTCTTAGTCATCTAATAGAATGTATCATCTGCAAAATATAGATTCACATAAAAAATAAATGCCTTAATTTTAAATTTCATTCCTTCCGCTAAAAGAAATATCATAATGATACAAAATATCAAAACTTTACAACACCTCATTCATTGTCCAATCAGGGGCAGCTTGAGATCGAGTGCAGCGGGAACTTGGAAATATAGCTAAAACAAATCAACGTCATGGTGTATAATCCAAAATTGTTAAGCTACAAAAAAATAAAGATAGGAGAAACCAAACTAACTAATGGACAAAAGAGTTTTACGATTCCTAAATACGTGAGTGAAGTCTAGCAACAGTTGTAGGAATGGCAACTTTAACATGTCACGAGGTTATTATGTTTAATTCAGAAGCAATTTTCTCAAACGCGTTCCGACATTATAGTGATATCCCTCGTCCTCCAGACTCCACTCTTCCCAGCCTCATCGAGAAAGCCCTAGATTTTGGATCTCCGCTTGAGATTTTTTTTCTATCCCGGACTTCTGCTCTTCGTTGTTGACAAAGCTATCTGATGCCGTTGAAGCTTTTTCTTGTGCCTGATGCCGCGGGTGATATGAGAGCTTTGCCCTTTGGATTGAAGCTTGTTGGTGAGGTGAGTTCTGGGCCCTTCATTAATGCTCATGCCTTATGATGTGCTTGCCCAATGTCATGAATCATAATGTTTGAAGAAAAATGGCAAAATGAAAACAGACAAAAGTTTAGAAGATTTAATTGGAAAGATGCAAATGAATAAAAGTTTTTTCGTTTTGCCTCAAAACGGACTTGAAAACCATGTTGCAAACGAACATAAGTTTTCGTTTTACCCAAAAAGAAAACACTCGATTTTTTCGTTTTGAAGCAAAACGAAAACCGTAAATGAAAACGTTGCAAACGAACGACACCTTAGTGTATTTGGCCCTTGCTGCAACTTACAAAATCTTCTTATATGTTTAGTCAGAAGAAATCTTTCAATATATTTATAAAACTCGGTTCTATGTAATTGATCAAGTAAAAGTAAGAGTTAAACCTTTTTGCTTAGTAACTGCAGTAGTAGTTGAAGGAGGTGATACGGAGACCAACAACTGCAACCAAAATGAGTGGTGCGTAGCAATGCAGGCAGAGGAAGTCAGTCACAAACATACCATTAGTATTGTTACCGATCAGAAACTGGTGTAATTAATTCAAGATCTAAGCAGATATGCATATTAATTATTTTATAAAGTATATCAAAACAAAACTTTTTTATTACTGCAAGGTTTTGCAGATTACTTGATCAGAAACCAAAATTCAGGTTTGTAAAAATGACAGTAACGAAAACCAAAATTTGGAATGAATCCCACTATAAGTTTATAAAAATGACCAAAATATTGAAAGTATCCCATTGCAATATAATAAAATCGACAGAAATAAGAAATTAGAAACATTGAAAATATCTCACTGTAGGTTTATTAAATCCACAAAATACCCTAAAACTGAAATATGGAAAGTAGCGATTAACCATTTTTTCCTGCATTGTTTACCTTCTGCAATTTATTAGGGTAAGTTTTCATGAACTGTGTGGTGGTAAGAGGTGTGAGAACAATGAAAAAGAGAAAAATGAAGTGGGATTTGATCATACTTGTTACAAATGGAGGTCCTTGATGTGCAAGAACGAGGAAGTGGGGTTTCGTGGATGTACGTTGTAAGTAAAATCATGAGCGCGATGATTTAGGCGAAGTTTCAATCGAGAAAGAAGACTGAAACAATCGTACCTACATGATTTCACGTGAGGAGGCCGGTTCAGCAGAGTTAGCAGCGTCCGTATTGAGCAGATTCTCCGGAGGAAGACACCGATCCTGCACACAAGGCAAAAATATAATATGGTGGTGGGGACGGAGAAATGCCATGGAATCGGGGAGGAAGCAGTGAGAGAGAGAATTTCCACGGAGAATAAAATGAAAAACCCAACAGTCGTACCTACAGGATTCCGCCGAGAAGCCAGATTTGGCGGGTCCTACAGGCCGCTGGGGTCGAGCAGTAAAACCTTTTGGATTCCACAGAGGAGATGACCTTCAACGAAGAAATTGGTGAGGAGATGTTGGAGCGAGGATAAGATGTTGCAGTAGGAGGAAGAGGAAAGTTGGAGCGCGCGTGGGAGAGTCGAAGAATTGGCGGGAGGATGAGATAGGGTTTAGAACGAAAGGCATAAAGATGGAAGAATAAGGGGATCAACTTTTAAATGGATGGTGAGGATTTATTAGATCTCTTATTTAGCTAGGCATTTAAATATGTTTTGATATATCTTTTTAATATAGTATAGATATAGATATATATGTATATATGTATATATATACATATATATATGTATATATAATTATATATACACATATATATATACAGACAAGTCGCCCGCCCCGACCCTCGTGCCCCGCGCGACAGTTTAAAAATAAAACCAGAACCAAATAAAAAATTTGAGCACGCGTGGGTTTTTTTTCCTGTTATAGTATATTTTTTTATTTAAACAAATTAAAACAAAGATAAAGAAAAATAAAAAAATAAAAGAAAAATCAGGAAAAAAAAATTGAGCGTGCGTGGGTTTTCAATTGGTTTTATTAGTCCCACATCGTCGTTTCGATGTAATCATTTGGGTATATATTATAGAGGAGGATTTCATGTTTGAAAATTAATATTTGAGCTCCCTTAATTGTGCGGGTTTAGCTGGGCGGGCTTAATCGGGCGGTCTAGTGTGCGTTTGATGGTTGTGAATCCTTTAAGATTTTTAATCCGTGTTTTTTCATCCTCTAAAGGGTAAAATAGCAATTACCCATTATATGGTAGGAGACCTATGAAAAATATAGGTTTAGGACACCCTACCATTCTAGGTTTAGGAAATCTATGAAAATGATGGACGACCATGATTCATGTGTGTGATCGAACGGCTGAAATGCCATGATCTAACCAGATCGAACGGTCCAGATTTTTTTTTTTCAAAACATATACATATAAGTGCTTAAAATGACCGCAAAAAATATGAAGTACTATTCCTATTTTTATTTTATAAAATTTTCAAATTTTAATCTATAAAAAATAATTTATCTCTCCTTTTTTTTTCTCTCTCTCTCTATCACTCCCCCCTCTCTCTCCTTATATCTCCCGCCCCCTCTTCTCCCTCTCCCTCCTCTCTCTCTCTCTCCAAATTCTCCTCCCATGTTCTCTCTAATGATCACTCTCCCTCCTCTATCTCTCTCCAAATTATCCCCCCATGTTCTCTCTCATGATCCAATGACCAATATTGAATCTTTAGTGTGCCTCCAAATATCTATATTCCCTTATATATATAAGATATATAGGGATTGAAATATATAAGCTCAAGCTTTTTTAAGACTAAAAAAGCTTGAGCTTATATATTTTGATTTCAAGGACATTTTGAACTCACCAGACCTCGAGCATTTCGCAAATTCACATCAACGCTAGACTCAAACAGTAGAGCAACAATCTATGATATGAATCACATAATCAGAACCAAAGAAACTTCAAGCTGATATCAGCTACATCAAGGAATGATTTAAAGAACTACTCCAGGTGCTCATTTTGAGATAGAAACCAAGTTATGTTTTTTTTTTGAAATCATAGCTCCAGATATATTTTGAAGCTTATAAATTCTTGTTTATTTCAGATATATCAGGAATCCAACATGGTTATCATCTTCCAGATCTTGCTTTCTAACTTAAAGCAACAAAATGGCCTGCACCACAACCTTCTCATTTAACCACAACTACTAGAAATAAAATTTTTTTATATAACAGTCCATGCCGGCACAGGACCAACGAGGCAGAAGTTACAGACCATATAACAACACATGTCTGCACTACTATGTATGTAAATTTTTTTTTGAACCACAACTACTACAATAGATCTACTCATATCCTGAACCTGCACCTGACCATTCTACATCATGAAGTTACAGACCTGTAAATACAAATTGGTAAGATCCATACATCATAAAAAAGGGGTAGATAAATTACAAGTCCCCCACACTATGAATGGATGAAATAAGATTCAGCTTGAATATCCATAACCCTAAACACTACAGAACAATGAAAAACAATTACTTCAATGTTCACGCATACATAATTCAATATGCCAAGAATGTTCACGCATACATAATTCAACAGGTTCAAATAACTTCAATGTTCTCACGATGCCAAGAAATAAAAAAACTCATCCAGACATAGCTCCGTGTTGGTCTTTCTTCGCAATGCCAGCCTGTTAAAAAAAATCAACAGGTTATAAAAATGATCGATATAGTCACCCAAAAAAGAGAATTAAAAAACAGTTTTAGAAATTACCTTATCTTTTTGGGGACATGTTGAATAATGTCCTTTCCCGCCACAAGTACCACAAGTCCTTCTCTTTACTTGTGCTTGAGAGATCTCTATATCCGATTCAATTCTTGATGCAACTTTTGGTCTTCCTTTAGTTTTCACAATGGGAGGATCTCGAATTGAAATACCATACGAACTTTGGGTAAATTGAAGTTGAACCTACTTGGCTGACAATACTTGCTGGTTCTGAATAATTGAACGAATCTCATATATTCTCTAACAATCCATTTAATGTGGACATAACAAGATCATATGCTTCCTTAGATGCAGTCGCAAGATTAAAAATATTTGTTTGTGTATTAGTTAACTTCCATTTTATCATTGGTGTCACGATATCACTATTTTCAACCAAAATTTCAATGTTTGATTTACTTCTAGCAGAAATAGACCATCTCTTCAATAGATATAGGTTAGGGATACTTTGTAAATGCTTCTTAGCAATCATTATGTGCAGGATGTGCTTGCACAAAAAACCATAAAGATAAATACAGACAAAACCACGTAAACACAAATAGTTACAAACACACATACACACCCGAAATCACATAGACAAACACATACTCACATACACAAACATAAACACATGAAAATAAACACACACACAAATGCGCATCCATACACATAAATATTTGGAGTCATTCCTTATACTGAGATACACTTATGGTTCCAATTACAAATCATTTGGGCTGAATTTGATCAAGATTATTCACTTTTATCAAAATCCTAAAGTTAGGGTCAATCCTACTTAGAAATTTAATTCATGAGCTAGAGACCTCTCCCAAAAAAGCTGCAACCCCAATTTAAGGAGCTCAAGAACAAAAAATATTTCAAAACAAGAGTTCATGAGAAGGATGTGTACAGACAATAAGAGGAAATATCTGATATACCGATGAACTAGTAGCAATGATCCAATTGTCTTCTCTGAAAGCTCAGTTTTCACAATTTCAGACTTCGGGAAACTCTATACCTGCAATTGAAAAGATGCAAATTCAGCAAATAAATCCTAAACCTAAATGCTAAATAGCTGCACTGAAATGCCTAAATTAAAAGCTGTGGATCCACCTGAATCTGTCTGTTAAATATCTCATTACCATTTTCCTCACACCCTTTTACGTTTTGTATACGGCTTATCCCGAACGCAAGCCCATAATAAATATTATGGCTGATGGTCATCATAATCTCAGTCATCTTAATGTACCAAAGATAGTAGAAGTCTCGTGTAATCTGAACTAAAGTTTAAACTTGATTGTGTTAGAAACCTGGTCGGAAGAGGAAGCTCCGCGAGGATGAGATGGTTTCTCCAACAAGCAAACCAGTTTACAAATGGCGTGCAGAGCGTAAACGCTAACGTCCATGCACAGAGCGGAAATGGCGATGTCCATGTGCTGAGGTATGTTTGCTGATGAGGATATTTAGATTGTTAATTCTTTTCATCTGTGTCGTAGGAATTTAGTTTGAATCAATAGTATTCATCCAGTTATAGCTTTTAAGTTACATTAAGTTGTGTTTGGTAAAAGGGCAGTGAAAATACTGCCAGAACTGTAAGATTTATTCCGTTTGGGGGGACTTATTTTCACCGGTCAAGCGGTCATGACCGCATAACCGGGACTTTATCCCGGTTCATGAACCGCTGTCCCGGTTATGCGGTAGACCGCTCCGGTGAAAATGTCCCCCCAAACGGAGCCTTATTGGATGATTTGAATGATAATCTATATTGTTTAAAAGTTAGCTTGTCTACCTTGCAAAACTGGAGGGGTTCTTTAACAGTAATTTTGCAGCTACTTTTCTCGAAAAATATTAAGATTGTCTTATATCTGAGCCTTGCTGCACCAGTTCTTTAAGATTGTTCTTTAAAAGTATATTTGAAGCGAGCCTTGGAGCACCGATTAAGGTTTTGTCGTGTGACTATGAGGTCACGGGTTCGAGTCCGAGTTCGAGAAGCAGCCTCTTGCAAAAATGCAGGGTAAGGTTTGTCTACATTTCACCCTTGTGGTGGGACCCTTCACCGCACTGTGATGCTTTGTGCACCGGGCTGCCCTCGTCTTATATCCGAGCGAAAACTAGCCAAAATACGTCTCACAGCAATTCTATTTCTTTGATTATGGTATCATAATCTATCGAGAGTATTTTATCCGTGCCAATAGAAATCGGATACCGCGGCCGCATGAAGGTCACGCAGGTCTATTCCAGTGTAAGTTGATCTAGAACATTGCCAACTTCACTTGGGTTACTCTCTATGGTCCAAATAATTCCTTCTCGCAGTGCTTCATACTAGTTTTTTGTCCTTCATTCCTTGGATTGTGCTGCAACTCAGTTTGTCCGTGGAACATTTTGATCTTGATAGGGAGATTAGGGCTCCGTTTGGCACAGTGGCGGCGGTCGTAAACGCATGGGTTAAAACGCCATTCGTTAAAGATCACCTAACAAACATCATTCATCTGAACATAAAAGTGGATGAAGTTCTTTAGATGGACGCTAACAAATGATAATTTAACGGAGCCTATTAAGTAAACACTGATATTCATTCCGGTTCAATTTATGGCTTTAAATCTTAGTTTCATATTAAGTTTAGGGATTTGAGTGAAAGGTCTTCTGATTCATTTTTCATGGTAGCGAAATAGAGAAGTTTTTTCTATATTTATTGATAAATTTGCGTTTTAGAACAAAATTAATTAAAATTACATACTGTTTTCTTTTTTTAAGTTAATTATCACATCATTGATTCTGGTCTTGTTGTCCATCATACAAAAATGATGTACAAATGAATTCATTTGTTTGTGAATATTTTTTTAAATTGTTTTAGTATCTTAATTTCTATTTAAATTTGCATTGAGTTGAAAATGAAAGAGACCAATTGGGATTAAGGCTCTGTTTGGGGGGACTTATTTTAACTGGTCAAGCGGTTACGACCGCATGAACCGGGCATGACCAGGTTCATGGTCGTACCGTTTGACCGGTCCTCCCAAATGAGCCTATCCGTTTGGTATGATGGTGGCGGTCATGAATATGAGGGTTAAATTGTCATTTGTTAACGCCCATCAAAGAAATTTCATTTACTTTTATGTTCAAATGAATATTTGTTTCACCAAAGCAAAAGCAACTGCTCCTTCCTTATCCGCCCTTGAGATGCTCCTGCACCTCTAACCTCTTCCCACCAGTGCCGTCGCGCGCCACCGTCTCCCTGTAACACTTTTGGCCTCAACAAAATGAAAACAAATACTCGACAGAGGAATGCCAAGGGAGACGGGAGAGGAGAGATGAAAGGAGGGAAATCACAAGAAATTCTTATTAATCTCTTCTTAAACTCCGTTTGGGAGGACTTATTTTCGCCGATCAAACGGTTACGACCGCATGAATCAGAGCTTAATTAAGATCTGATTCATGCGGTCGCAACCGCTTGACCGGTGAAAATAAGTCCCCCAGAGGAGAAATTTTATGGTGCCACCGTAGTTCATAGAAACTATGTGCCTCATGGACATTTTAAGCAGTTTTACGGTTGTAATACGTCTGTAATATTACAGCCGTATTACAGCCGTAAAACAGGACAAAATGCCCATAAGACACATAACTACATGAACTATGCTGATACCATAAAATTTGCCCCTTTACAAGATTTAAAAACTTATTTATATAGGCTAATCCAGAATTAGCCATTACAAGATATTTAACGGTAAAAAAACAGCTGGCCGGAATTTAAAAATTGAATTGACTTCTTTGACCGGACACGTGGCATCATGTGGTTTGTATTGAAAATGTTGCTGGATCTCCGCCTTCTAATCATTGATTGACTCAGAACACCTGTCGTAAGTTTACCGCCCAGTACTTTAGTATTGATTGATAACAAATCTTGTCCGTTGATCCGGTTCCTGCTGATTATTGTTGATCCGTTCATGCAGAAATCGGACAGAAACGCCACGAAAACGCAAAAAAAAAAAAAAAATTTGTAACAGCCCCGACAAAAAAAGTAATTGTTATGGCCTTATGCGCATATCTATTTTGAATAGATGTAAATCAAATTTTAAAATAAAAATTATTAAAATAATTATTTTAAATGTTACAGTAAAATTGATAGGGGCAAATCATTTTTCCATCACGTTGACAGGAGCGAGTCATAGGCGACGCCACCACCACCACCGTCATCACCCGCCGACGTCTCTCTTTGATGCCGCCAACGCCGATGCCACCGCTACCGCCGACACCACCGCCAACGCTGACCGCAAGCCATACGCAACGACACCTACCACACATCCACGCTTCTGACCCCTGCGGGAGCTCCAGATTTATTTGTGCCTGATATTCTCGCTCATCTTCAGCTTTTTTGATCTGAAGCAAGACTAATGTTTAAACTTTTCTTTTCGTATTTCTCATCTTCATCATTTCTTTTCATACTTCTCCAGCGAAGAAAAAAACGTCGAAAAGTTACACTATCACTAAGGCTCTATTTGTTTGGGCGCTTTCGCAGCTCCGTTTTGGGCAAACGCACCGGAACGGAGGGTAAACAAATGAACATCCGACGGCGTTTGCTCCGTTTCCACCCGCCCTCCTTGAGAAACGCCCCAAAAAACTCCGTTTGGAGCAGCCACCTCCCCCCTCCGGTTCAAACTCTCCGGTTCCACCCGCCGGATCCACCCGCCATCGCCGAACCAAATGGAGCCTAAAAGAGAATTTCTACGATGAATTTAAAACTTTTGTAATACGATAGATTTTATAATATTGATAATAAACTATTTATTCAAATTTTGTTAAAGAATTTAGAAAGATTTTATATTTGTTTGAACGTAACAATTTGGTTTGCACATATAAATTTTTGGTTTGCCCATACAATTAGTTTGCACCTATCAAAAGTTGGTTTGCGCATAACAATCACCAAAAAAACCCAAAGCTTCTTTCTTTGCGCGCCACCAACACAACTACATTATAGGCCACATGGTCGCTGTTTGTCGAGTCACTGATGCTCGTCCTGCTCGCTTGCCACATACTTTCCCCCTCCTTTTACAGTGAAGACTGAAGAGACATGAGATGTCATGAATCGATCGGCAAAAATCTGATTTTGGCACTTTGCACCCTATAATATGGGAATTCGGATCCTCTATAGTTTGTACGGACAACTCCAGGGTGGAGTTTGGGGGATCTCGCGTGTTGGATTTCAATTCAACGCGCGAGAACCCCTGTGTTTTTTAGATTTAAAAATATTTTTAATTTACATTTTTTGTCTTTTAGTGGCTAAATATTTTTAACCACAGGATTTATGGAGTTTGGTGATTCTCGCGCGTTGGATCCGTGGAGTTCCTCCTGAACTCCAGAGGATCCAAATCCGTAATATGGGGCTCTTGGCACGTTGCATCCCGGCTTTAAAATTTTGGCATTTTGCACCCTGCAAACATATTTTGTTTGGCAGATTGCACCTTGTTTTCATTAAGGTTCCGTTCGGAGGGACTTATTTTTAGCGGTCAAGCGATTACTTAAGGTCTTGTACATGCGGTCGTAACCGCTTGACAGCTGAAAAATTAAGATCCAGTACATGCGATCGTAATCGCTTGACCACTGAAATTAAGTCCCTCAAACGGGGAAAATATTATGGTGTCACCATGGTTCATAGATCTATGTACCTCAATAAATAACACCTTCTTAACCGCGGGGGCGCCCACTGCCTTTTTTTCGCAGTCCGCCAATTCCTCCCCCCAACCCTTTCTTTAGGTTTTTTGAAATTAAATCACCTTCTAGGCTTTCCCCCTTCCGTCGTCGTCTTCTTCCTCCAGCACCGGTCTCGCCGCTATTGTAAAGGTCTTCGTTTCCCGCAGACATGACAGATGATGAAGAAACTTGTAGTGATCCGGGTATTGTAAGTGACGACTGCCCGTTTATGTCATGTTTAACTTTCATAGATCTTGTAGTTTATCCTTTTTCAAAAAGTTTGATAGTCCAAATTTATTCTCAGCTTAATGGAGAGAAATCTTCATCGTCGAGGAAATTTTCAGAGCAGACGATAATGTAAGTGACGAACAAAAATTACAGTATCAATTACTATCGTAATTTTAGTTTACGATAGTGTTACTACCGTAATTTGTTATTGCGGTTGTAATGACTGCTATAATATATATTACAACAGTATATACTCTTTCCGTTCAGCTTTAAAAGTATGATTAAAAATGTGATGTACGTCTGAATAAACTCCTGTTTTTTGGTTTTCTTAATCCGACAGATTGTTGTTCCGTTTCCTATTGTTCAAACAGAGGTGGAGACATACACAATGTATTGCATATTATGCACATAATTTGAGATTTAGTGTTCGGAAACATGATATTTTTTGGGACACATACTAGGATTATTAAAGGAAGAAGTTTTTGTTGTTCGAAAGCTGAACATAAAAATATAAATAAATCAGAAATTGTGATCAGAAAATATCATAAGTTGGATACGCGGACGGGCTGTTTAGCGAGAATATACTTTAGTGCAGATGAAAATGAAAGAATTAAATTGGGTTGTTTCAAAATTTCTGGAGGAACATAATCACCCACTAGACCTCAAGAAATGACAACCACTTGTTGAGGTCGTACAACGCCAAATTTTTGACGTTTAAGCAATCTTGATTAAGAACATGACAGGAGCAGGAATTAGGCCAATTGATGCTTTTAATTTTTTAGCCAAAAAGGTTGGTGATGTTGAAAATGTTGGCAGTTTTAGTAAGACTTGGTGCGTATAACTTTGTTGAAAAAGAGAGGAAATCCCTAATAGAAAGTGGAGATTCTGTTAGTTCGTTAAAAATGTTACAAGAAAGACAATTGAATGGATGATATGTTCTTATATGATGTGCAAAGAGATGAGCAAAACCGGCTAATTAGTTTCTTTTGGATTGACGAGCACAGTAAAATAGATTATGACTGTTTTGGGGATGTCATAATTTTTGATACAACTTATAAACTAAACAAGTATAACTTAGATTGTGCACCACTTATCACAATAAATCATCATTGACAAAATACATTTGTTGGAGGGACATTCATAGCAAATGAAACTATTGATTCATTTGTTTGGTTATTTGAGACTTTATTAAGGTTTGTTGGCGGTAAGCAACGGACAACAATATTCACTGACCAAGATCGGGCTATGTCTGTTGCAATTGAGAGAATACTTTCAAACACTCGACATTGTTTGTGTCAATGACATATTTCAAAGAAAGCGTCATCCAAGGTACCATCGTTTAACTTTGACAAGAGTGTAGTTTGGTGGAATGCTGTGAGTGTTGAAATTTCCCGGACCTTGGAGTTAGCAGGGGTTATCTCAACCAAAGATAGTCACAACCAGAAACACATGCAGCACAAGAGTCTTTATTGATTAACAACATTCTTCTTTACAACACAAGACATACATGACGAGACATGCTTCACCAAAACCACCAAAGGGAAAGCAAAGAACTACAAGACAAGACAACAAGCCGCACAGACTCAAACACCAAGCCGCTGGTCTACTGCTGTGGAGTCCGCATAGTCCGCCAGGTCGCCAGACTGCAACTCAAGCCGCGCGGACTACCCCTTATTCCAATGCTAGCTCTAGCCGCCAGTCTGCAAGCCGCCTAACCGTGAGGTCGCCTAGCCGCCAGACCGCACAAGCTGCGATGCCGAAGAGAATAGTCCGCCTGAAACATGCGACTTCTTGAACCCCGAACCAAGTTGCCAAAGAGAAGACCGTCTGGTCGCTGCCCGCGATCTGCTGTTTTCAGCCTGTTGCTTAACCGCAGAGCCCGCACTGTCCCTAACTGTAATCAGAGTCGAGTCCTGGCTTTCCAGCGCTATCCGCACAACCTGCACAGCACAAACCGGTCAACTCTATCAAACGTCGCGGACACCAAAAGGCAGTCTGCAGCAACTATTGCAAGCTCACTTACTGTTCACTCGGTTTCTCAGGTTGGGTTCATATTCCTGATGTGACATGGGTCCTATTTATAGGCACGATGATGAGTGTGGTCACCGCCCTAGTCGATAGGGTTACCACCACATCCCGTAACAAGACATCTCTGCAGTCCGCGGATACATTTTAGTCCGCCGCGCCTGTGCAGGATAGCCAGTCCACCATAACTTCTCCAAAGCCGGACACAATCGCCAGTCCGCCTTGTCGCCAAAGGCCAAGCTAGGACCACCACAGCCAGACTCCGCAGCAACATTTTCCGCCAATCCGCGGACACAACACCAGCCCGCTTATCCCGAGCCAATAGCCTCGCCATCAAGGCACCTACCGGACTCAGCGGACACACCGTTCCAGTCCGCTCATACTGCGGACAGCTCTAGTCTGCATATCCCTGCAGACAACTCCAGTCTGCATACCCTGAGTCCATAGCCTTGTTACCAAGACACCTACCGAACTCAGCGGACATAGCTCCAGTCTGCTTACACATCAGACACCTCCAGTCCGCATCTTCCACAGACTGCTCCAGTCCGCATATCCCGCAGACTACTCCAGTCTGCATATCCCGCAGACTACTCCAGTACGCATATCCTAAGTCCACAACCATGCTAACAAGGCAGTTGTCGGACTCAGCGGACCCAGCTCCAGCCCGCACGCAGTTGCGGACACAATCTTTAGTTCGCTTATCCCCAAACTCGCAACCAAGGCAAATGCACTTCTGCCGAGCTTGGTGGACTGAGAAGCAGTCCGCGCTCCACTGCGCAATCTCCCCGGACTGAGCCAAACATGGACTTGGTTCAGAACCAACCAAGTCCACACCACTGGCCACAAGGGCCAGTACGCACTTACTGGCGGACTCCGCGGCTTCCACTTGCCGCTTCACCAGAGCAAGACCAAGGCTTCTGTCAAGCCAGTCTGTCGAGCTCCAGTCCTTCAGTCCACTTCCTATCGGACGTCGTGGATAGAGTTTCTATCTGCCAGGTTACTTCCTGGGATCCAACTGCCTGGTGAGCACAAGCCAGTCTGGCTAACCGCCGCTGCTGTCCGCGTAGTCCGCGCGAACAGACCGCCCAGGCCGCTATAGAGCAAACCGTCTGCAACATCTCTGCCGACCTAGCTGTCCGCCAACCCTGTCTGCATAGTCCGCGCGGATAGGTCCAAGAGCTTCATTCACCCACTTTCACTTCACAAATTTCAACAGTGAGCACAGTACATATGTAACAATCCATTTTTTGTAGTTCTACTTTTGATTCAGCCGAAAGAACATCCACCAAATGTTGAGCATTCTTAATGAACGTTGACACATCACAACAGCTATAAAGATTAACCCTTGATGTGCTCAGCATAAATGAAATGAATCTTAAAGATGAAAAAAACCTAAATGCCGTACAATTTGATTCACTTTGAGGTTATGACAGTATTTACGGTCGAAACATAATCGATACGTATAACAAAATAAGGTATCTGTAGTATTTTACAGACATTTTTACTATCTAATTTACGGTATGTTTACAGTCGTAACACAATCGATACGGTATGTTTAAAGTCGTAACACAATCGATATGATATGTTTACAGTTGTAACACAATCGATACGGTATGTTTACAGTCGTAACACAATCGATACAGTATGTTTACAGTCGTAACACAATCTATACGATATTTTTACAGTCGAAAACTACTATTACGGCTATGTTCCGGCCGTAAGGGTCCCCTCAATACAGAAAAAAAAAACAAGGTACTCGTCATTGCAAGCAGATTTCGATCCTAAGAAATTTGGAGAAACGTTTGGGAAAATACCATTACTTCTCTTTTCGGCAACCAGAAAATGTCGGTTAAAATGTAAGATTCTGCGCCGCTAGGTCTTCGGGGAGAGTAGATTTCCGACTACTGGATCACATGAGGGAGTAACGCAGCCGCCGAGGTGTACTGCCGTGGTTTTTGGAATCCGAAACTCTAAACGACGAAACTGGCATGTGTTAGAAAATGACGGATTATTTTTTCTGGCAGTGGGCCCCGCGATTAAGAAGGTGCTACTTATTGAGGCACATAACTCTATGAACCACGGTGGTACCATAAAATTTTCCCTCAAACGGAGCCTAAATCAGTTATTTGAATTTATTTAATTTTTTTTATTAATTATGGGGCAATTTGGGTATATCCAGCAAAACCTAAACCTAAAATCCTGAAGCCTTATTCGCTCCTCCCAAAATTCCCGAACAGCTCTCTTGTGCACCATTCGGCTCCGGTCGCCACCGCTCCTCCAGGCGATCTCTTCAACAACGATCTCTTATCCACCTATCTTTCTTCCAAGTCCACGACGGGAACCTCCTGCGGCTGCTTTGCTATATCTGGGACGCTCACCACTCTCTTGCATAAGAAACCACCTCTCCTTGTGTGTTCTCGCCGTTGTGACCTCCTTTTCCGGCGATCAATCACCGCATACTTTTTTCCCAGACCACGAAGGTGTCCTGCTGTTGCAGCAGACGATCTCGCCGCTGCGACCTCCAACTCCGACGATCGATCCTGCTGCAGTGCTCTCCTGAAAGGTATACAAACTTTAATTCCTATTTTTTTAGGCTTGACTGTTTACTTTGTGAACCATTTGAAAAGCCCTATTTTTTGGTCTAAAATTGCCTCCCATATAGTAAGGAAAGACATGATATACTTAATCATTAGTGAGATTATGACAAAAGATAGGGCACAATGGCGCCGACAATGGATCCATATAGCCGACCCCATTATAGTGGGATAAAGGCTTGAATGTTGTTGTAACATTGCCTCCCACGATCTCGCCGCTGCGACGTCCAACTCCGACGATCGACCCTGCTGCAACAATGTTCTCCTGGAAGGTATAAAAACTTTAATTCCTATTTTTGGATTTGGTTGTTTACTTTGTGAACCCTTTTAAAAAGCCCTAATTGTTTTAGGTCTAGCGGTGCCTCCCATGATCTCGTCGTTGTGACCTCAAACTCTGGCGATCAATCCTGCTGCTGCAGTGCTCTCCTGGAAGGTATAAAAACTTTAATTCATAGTTTTTTTAGGTTTGGTTGTTTACTTCAGAATGTTTCAATTTTTAAAACAGCCTGGTTTATAAGTGATCAAGAGTTAGGGGAAAGAGCACTTTACATGCATACAAAGTTTTGTTATTTACTATTAGAATGCACCATTCCAGGTCCTTTTTGGGTTCAAGCAGAATGTATTATGTGACTGATGTAGTCCATGTGTTTGACTACTGAGATTACAACAAGTTAGTATTGACTTGATTCACATGAAATTTCTGACTGGTTGGTCACTTAGGTCGGGTTAGGTTTTACTGCAACTTAAGTGGACCAGGAGACTGCACTAATATGATTTCACTTGATACTGATGAAGAAATTAAAAATCTGATTAGGCATATCGACCGTAATAGAGTAGTAGATGTTTATGGTGAGAATGTTGAAGCTAATCCTCAAAGTAACTTTAATCCGACGGAAATAAATATATTTGAGCTTGATAGAAGTGAATCATTTAGCAAAGAAGAGGACACAAATGAGAGTGATTCTAGTTTTAGTGATGACTTTGTAGATGATGATTTTGAGCATGATAATATAGAGTATGACAAAAATATTGATGAAGCTATTGAGTGAGTTGATTTGAAGGAATCAAGTGAATCACATGAAACTGAACAAACTCAAATAGTAGAGCATTACAAGGGTAAAAGTTCACTCACGTCTAACTTCATTAAAATGAAATCATCAAAGTACCAAATTTATCATGGAAATGCTAATGAATCACATTTTGATTTCAAAGTTGGATTGTGTTTCACTACAGCTGATGAGTTTACAGAAGCTGTTAGGACATATTCTAACATGCAAGCAAAGCCAATCGAATTCAAAAAGAATTACAGTGATAAAATTCAAATAACTTGTGATTGTTGTTGGCAAATGTACGTCTCTTTCATATCAAAAAGTGATAATACTTTTCAAGTGAAGACCATTAAAGGTGAACAAACATGTTTTAGGACTGCAATATCTAAACATTGTACTTTTGATTACCTTGCAAACAAATATCAAAACCACCTTAGGAGCAATCATGAGTGGTCGGTGCATTCGATGCAAGAAATGATGGAAATGAAAAATAGAACAACTCTCTCTTTTTGGAAAATATAGAGAACAAAAAACATGCAAATAAAATCACTCATGACACAGAGTTGGAGCAATATACTAGTTTATGGAACTACTGCGAGGAAATCCGACGAACCAAACCAAACACAACCATCAAGACCAATGTAAACAAAGTTTGAGATCAAATGCATGTATTTTAAGCTATTATATATATGTTGGGGTGCTTTGAAAGTTGGTTTTCTTCAAGGATGTAGACCCATTATAGGTCTAGATGAGACACACTTAAAGACCACAAATGGTGGAGTTTTACTATGTGTGGTTGGTGTTGACAGGAACAACGATATTTATCAAGTAGCATATGTCATGGTTAGAAGGAAAAAATGAAAAATCATGGGAATGATTTATTGGTCTTTTGATACGGGATTTGAATATCGTTAATAACTATGCTTGGACAATCATGTCTGATATACAAAAAGGTTTGATACATGATGTACAATAATTACTACCTAATGCTGAGCATAAGTTTTGCCTTAGACATATGTACGACAATTTTAAGCAAATCCATAAAAATTTGTAACTTAAAAATTTATTGTGAAAGACTGCATTTGCTAGTAGAATGGTTGATTTTAATAGTGAAATGAATAAGTTGAGGGCTTACAATATAGAGGCATATAATTGGTATAAATCTATTGACGATTAACAATTGTTTGCTACATTTATAAATATAGGTGAAGATGAAGAGCACAACGACAAACTATATTGCAACTCAACTGCGCCATTTAATCAAGGTAAGATTTTTGGTATTATTTTATTTACTTTTTCTTAAATTTCACTCATACTAAATTGTATTTTTATTTAACATACGGGGAAGATGTTTGGGATGACACAACATAAGAAGTGAAGCTCTTGTTTCATCACTAAGAGATTGTGTTGAAATTATGTCTGTTTTGTGTAATGGGATTGTCTTATGAACATTGCAAGTATTACTTTGAGTTTTAGTTTTTGGAGTTCTTGTAATGAAGCTCTGAGATCGAAATTAAATATGTTTTTGGAGTTTTAGTTTCTTATATGATGTTCCGATTTAATTTACTGAAATTGCTCATGTGATAATAAAGAACATGACTATCGATCTGCTTTCTTTCATTGATGGTAAAGAAGGACTTGCCAAAGTAGCTTATTTTTCTTAGTAGCGGCCGGGCATGGGCTAGCCATGTTTATAATGTGCGATTACGATATTACTCGACCATCACTTAAGCGATGAGCGATGGTTATCGTCACTGCACACTACATAATGAAGGACCATGCATGCGTCCCCTAGCATTCATTAACATAATATTGGGGGAAAATCGATTTTTTGGTCTATGGATAGTATTTTTGGGAGAGAATAGATGGTTGAAAATAAACCAATAGAATTAAACAAATTGCAAATTGGATATGACGAATATTGATGAATAGAATGATTAAAAAGAGGGAGCAAATTAGTTTAATATCATTTTTTGGTCTGCAGATAGTATTCACGGGGTTAAATGAGTGAAAATAAATCACCAAAATTTAACATATCGTCCTGGAGTGTGAAGAAAATAATTTTTAAAATGACCAAAATACCCCTCCTGCATTCAAATTTCGGAATTATAAATTGATATTATTCTTATTAAATTATATGTGGGTGCAAAGTGTCAAATAAAATCGGTTTGGAGGGTGGAAAGTGCCAAACATGAAATCATGAGATGCAAAGTGTCAAACACATCATATTAGATGGTGCAAAGTGTCAAAAATTCCAAAAATCTCGACATTTTTTAAACCTGAAGGAAGAGGGAGAAAGCTAGCAAAATGGTTTTAGCGACAATGAAAGAAAACTGCGCCGGCGAGTCTCTGCACTGTACCTTTGCTTCCGGATACGTTCGTGTCGCCCTCCCTAAGTATAAGAAGATGGATTTTGTATTTGTTTATTCAAAATTTTACCTTGTTTATGTTTGTGGATGAGTTGTTAGTTAGTGTCATATTCGTCTAAAGTTTTTTTTTTGCACTTTGCACCACCGAAATATGAAAAAAGGGGAGGTAAGCTGCACTGATCTGACGGTACATGTGGATCAGTGCATACAACTTAAATTGCACACATCTCGAAGTGCATTCATTGATCCACGCGGACTGGCGGATCAATGTACTTTAGGGTAAAGTGCAAAAGCGTACTTCACCGCCCTCTTTCCACTAAAATATGGGATTTTGACACTTTGCATCTCGAATATTAAAAATTTGCATTTTGCACCTCCAATTACCGATTTTTGGCACTTTGTTCCCATAGGCCGAAATTTCAAGGGTATTTAGGTTCGGGCAGCACAAAAAATGCTCATTTTGACACTTGCATCGCAGATTATTGGTGTTGCATTGCTGCCCAGACCTAAATACCCTTGAGTGTGCAATTTTGGTACTGCCCAGACCTAAATATCCTTGAATTTTCCGATCTGGAGGTGCAAAGTTCAAGAAATAGATAATTGGTGGGTGCAAAGTGCCAATTTTAAAAACTCTGGTGCAAAGTGTCAAAGACCCGTATTTCGGGGGTGCAAAATTCCAGAAATTCGAAGCGGTGTGCTGATCTCCATGGCGGCTATATCTACTTCGATCAAGTGTCATGGGATCTGTAAATTAGTATATGCTTGGTTTTTTTTTTTCCTTTGGAGTCTGAGTGGATTCATTGTTGTTCCCTTCCTACTGTAAATAGTGTTATCTGATTGTTACTATGTGAAATTGTTTCTCTTAAATTGTTTCTTTAGATTAACTAAGATTGCTTTATCTACAGGTTGTTTGTTCTGAATTGGGAGATTTTTAAAAAACTTGAGTGTGGCTATGTGAATGAATTAGGTTTCAGTTGCCGGAGACTTCCATACATAAAGAGGCGGCTTATCAGATCATAAACGATGAGTTGATGCTGGATGGTAACTCGCGGCTAAGGCTGTGTTTGGCGTGGCTTATCGCGGCTTATTTGCTCCGGTGAGGTTGGACAAAAATGTCATTGTCATACCAAAATCTTATGCCCAAAACAAGTTTTTTTTGGTAATGGTAGTAACATTTGTCAGACCAAACATACATTCTATGACAATGACGTTTTTGTCCAATCTCACCGGAGCAAATAAGTTGCGATAAGCAGCGCCAAACGCAGAATAAATCTGGCTTCATTTGTGACGACATGGATGAAGCTGGAGTGCGACCGCCTCATCATGGCCACCATCAACAAGAATTATGTGGACATGGATGAGTATACTGTTACAATTGAGCTGCAGGTGAGGGTACCAATAATCATCCCTTTCTTTCTCAATGTCTCTTAATAGACTTGGTTTCTCTTTGATTGAAGGAGTAGAGCATCCTAAGCAAAATTGAATTTGATGGAATTGTTGAATACCAGTAGTGTCTCCTCTTATTTGAATTTGGAACTTAATTGACTTTAAATTCTGATCCAGGACGGTGCGTAGGGTTTGTCCGCCTGTCGACTTTTTCTTTTTTGTAAGGGTATTAGATTTGTTCTGAGGTTTGAACTAGGAGATTCTCTTTTGGTGTTCTTCTTTATCGATGGCGATAAATATATTCTCAACGCAGGAATAGTGACCATATAGAATCAACTCATCTCGGATCTCAGATCGTAGTCCACACTTAAATTTAGATAATGTATCTCGTGGGTGTTCGACTATGTTGTACCTAATAATAATAGAAACAGATTTGGACCCTTGACGTAGAGACGTCAGCTCGTCTCGTAGACGAGTCTAGTAGTGTTGGGGAATGTACTGCTCCTCTAATATGGCTTTCATGTGTGCCCAATGTGTAACAAGAGGGCTACCATTCCTCCATATACTACGTTCCTAACCTATCCAAAAGATTTTTGCTAGCCCGGACAACCTCATCTTTGCAAACTGAACCTTATGGTCTTTCATCATACGATACCAGTCAAAATAGGTCTCTATATCTATAACCCAGTCTGAAAGATCTTGGGATCCATAGATCCATCATAAAGTGGTGGATCTAACTTCACAACATGTGTAAGATCCGGTCGCCTATCCCGGGAATGATAGTTGTAATCATCATCGTAAGGATCACGATTTCCTCGACGCCGTAGGGGCGGCGATCGATGCCAATCTCTATGTCGATCATCACGATGCATGGCTGGTATAGGCCTACGATGGTCTCGCGGTCGCTCTTCTCTAGCGGGTCTCTCCTGATAATGATCTCGCGTGCCTATGAAAGGCTCTCGTTGAGGTTCAGGAAAATTCCTCGGGAAATTCCTACCCTGGTCGTACTCAAAGTCAAACCTATCAATGGGATTTCTAACCTCTTCCTCAAAAAGAAGGTTTCTCCTAAGTGCAGACCTTTCTCCATTAGGTGGTGAGACATTGAAATGGGATCGCACGAAATGCTCATCTCGAACTGGAGGTGGTATTGCCGCTCGATGGGGTACTTCCAAGTTATTTACCCTAACACTAAGGTTTTCGAAATCTTCTCTCATTTAGTAGACGCTTTTGGTTAATGTCGTCATTTGGTGCGCAAAAGGTAAAAACAACATGGGTGGTCATTCCCTTCATTTCCACGACTCAGTTGACCATGTTCAACTCGACGCATCTCCGGATTCTTTTGAAGGTGTTCATGTGGTGAATTGTGGTGTTGTGAACTCATACTGACTAACCTACAACTACGCAAATGCATGCAAACAGACAAATAAATGCAAATGTATGATAATGCAAAAAAATAATTCTTTTTTTTGAAAATAAAATGCTATGCGGTTTCCTACTGTACGCCGGACGGATCTCAAAACGCAATCAAGTACTTTATTTATTTATTTATTGCATCCACCTATTTTACCCGTTCTTATCCATCTCGATTTATTTAAACTAACAATATGTATGTGAGCAAAGTCGAGTTAAACGGACAATTAGCACAGCTAGTCGTGTGTCTTGAATAGTGGAGGCAGTGTCACACCATTATCGAAGCTAGCCGCGACTCGGGGTCCGTTTGGTGGGACTTATTTTCACCTGTCAAGCGTAGAGGTGTCACGGTTCCGGTTCGGTTCCGGTTCTACTAAAACCATGAACCGAACTGCTAAGATAACGGTTCTTCAAATTAGAACCAAAACCTTATTTGGTTTGACCGGTTCCGGTTTCAGTTCTGGTTCCATCATTATTTTTGGAACAGTCGTGTCAACGGTTCCAGTTACGGTTTAACAAGAACCAAAACCAAACCAGTTACTAACGGTTCGGTCCGGTTCCAATCGGCTCCAACTAAAACTAAAACAAAATTTGACAGAATGAAATAAAAGAAGTCTGCAAAAAACTCAAAACACCTTCAAAATAGAAATAATTAAGTTGCACACTCCTTGACCGGTCTCTTCCACGATCGGTGGGCTAGTATATGTCGGCTTCCTACGCGTGTAGGCTTGCTATGATGTCTAGTTGACTTGTGCGCGTCTCGTCGACATGCTTTTATGTGGTTCGGTCCGGTTCAAGTGAGTTCTAACTAAAACAAAACCAAACTTGACGGAGTGAAATAAAAGCAGTCTGCAAATAGTAAAACTCAAAACAACAACGAAATAAAAATAATTAAGTTGCGCACTCCTCGTCGGTCTATTCCACGATCTGTGGGCTAGTATCGGTCGTCTTCCTACGTGTAAAGACTTGCCACAACGTCTAGTTGGCTTGCGCACATCTTGCCAGCTTGCACAACCGTAATAATCGGCTACGATTAGTTGTGTCTTTCATGATTACTATTTAATAGTAATTGTATAGCTTCTATATTTTAAAATAAAATATTTCAGAAAAATATGTAAGTAAAATTGAAAATACATTATATAACTGTATAAAAATAAAAAATGTAATGTAAAAACTGATTTCAAATCGCACCAATGTCAAATCATACCACACGGTTTTGGTGCGGTTTTGTTCAGTCCAAAACCGACCAATTTTGGTGCGATTACAATTTGGGTCCAAACCGCACCAGTTTCACCCATGATAGTAAGTATAAATATTATAGATATATTATAAAATTATAATAATATTATAATAAAATTAATAAAAATAAATGGGTTGCGGTTCGGTTCTACTAGGGTCCGGTTCGGATCGGGTCCAAAAATTTTAAAACCGCTTCAGACTTGTATGTTGCGGTTCCGGTTCCGGTCCGGATAATAAAATACCACACCCGAACCAAAGTTATTCACGGTTCCAAAATTCAAACCAGAACCCGAATAATTTGCAAACGGTTTGGTACGGTTCTTTGCGTTTCCGGTTCGGTTCCGGTTTGGTTTACGGTTTTCAATTTTAAGTGACAGCTCTAGTCAAGCGGTTACGACCGTCGTAACTGCTTGATAGGTGAAAATAAGTCCCACCAAACGGAGCCTTGGTAAGAGAGTTTAGCTTGTTTATGTGAAGATTGCATGTTTTTGCCGCATATATTTAGATTCTGATTTTTGTGCTTCCCACAAGCTTGAGAAAACTGTCACAACCCGCATTTTCTCCGCATTAAAGGGGATATCATAGTAAGGAGAAAACTCGAGTCATGATGTCACGTCAGCAGGGGATAACTGCAGACGCTCAGGCGAGATCTCAATTAAACACTTCTTTTGAAAATTTATATGTTAATTAAAGGAAATCCAGTTTTAAGTTAAACAGTTAGCCGTATTCCTCGGCTTAGTGAATCAACTAGTCCACTAATAAATTATAGTTATGCGCTGAGGAAAAATACTTGATTAGGTTGATTTAAATATCCTACATGAATATAAATATTCCCGAAGGACAACTCATGTTATGCAAGACCCTATAGGGAAAAAAGTCTTTACGCTAACAAGAAAGTAGTAACTTAGTTTTGAAAGAAATGACATGTATAATATACTAATAATAAGGTTTTATAAGTTAAAAATATCTAACATGTAGTCATAGCATAAAACATCCCAGAGAGCATAAAATCCAAACAATCCGAAAGAAAACTACTAGCAGCTAGCAAAGTGTCCAAAAATCAACAATCCATGTGAGCGTCAACAACCTGACACAAACCCACATAGCCAAAAGTATGTCTGAACTAGGTAAAGCAAAACTAAAAATGACAAACTGCCTCGCGACGGCGACGTGGACGCCACAGCCAACACTGCTGCACTGAAACTCCAAAGCAAGCTCCACTACCTGCTACTGCTCTGAACCTGAGGCATTCCAAAGACAGAACACCTCAACAAGAAGGTACAAGTGATGACAGAAAACTTAAACAAAAGCAAGCACCAGTCATAAGGGGTACAAACACAAGACCAAAAGTACTGAAGTAAGTACATAAGTAAAGTACCAAAATCAGAAAAGAAACACTTACGTGAATCGTCACATACATCAAAATACACCAGATGCACAAGGCTATAAGGGAGAAAACATGACTAAATCATAAGGAAGAATTTGCTTGACTTTATTAGCCACATGTGGTCAACTCTACCTAAAAATATGGGTGAGGTGGTCACTCATTCGGACACGCCCTCACGGATAAATATTTGTCTAACTGCGGTGTGAGAATCATTCACTCCACCATACACCGACAGACGCCCAAACAACACCCGGTAGAGTTCCACAAGATACTAATAAAGGAAACAAACATTGCGGAGGTGGTTTCGTCCACAACTCCAGTAACCAAGAAAACTGATGATATATCTCAAGTCTTGGCACAATGGATTCTCTAAACATCGCTAGATTTTGGAAACGGTTGATCAACCTATAAGAAAGATTCAAAACCTAAAATATACTTTAGCATGTCCTACATGATGGTTAGGGGCGATTAAAGTCAATGATTTAACACATCATCAAAATCACAAATAATGCTACAAGGTTTGATTATCATATCAAGAACTTAATAATACAAGAGGATTTCAAGTGAAAGATTAAAACAGTACCTCTAACCAGAAAGATAATCATGATAATATCACTAAATAAAGACGATTAGCAATTCCATCAAGATTTGAAGAGGAGGGAAGAGGGGAAAGAAAACCACCATTTGCCTTGGTGTTTGCCGGAAAAACTCTCCAAATCACTCATTGTCGTAGATCGGGGCTAAAGAAGATGGGAGATGTCAAAATCTAAACAAAAATGACCGAAATAGAGGTTAGGGCAAAAAACTCTAACGAGAAAAACTCAAGAAATGGGGAAAGTTTTACCACGATGACATAGCCCTTGTTGAGAGCTTTCCGGATCTATGTTCGGTTAAGGATTTCGTGCACCGGAGCACCATCGGCGGCCACTAGAAGATTCACGAACGGACATTCTATCTCTCACTCTGGCTTCTCTGGTTCGGTGAAAGAGGAGTTCGGATTAAAGACGAAAAGAAGTTTATATATAATAATAATAAATAAATAAAATATTAAAATTATAACCCTTAAGAGAACGTACAAGAGTCGGCTGAACCGGATTCTCGAGAAGGGTCTTGGGTGTTGGATCTTACGGCGCCCTTAGAGGAGGAGGGGTGAATAAGGGTTCTTCTAAATTTTCTTAAACAATTTAAGCAACCTTTACACAATGAATAACAACAAAATAATAGAAGAGAACAAATGAACATAAGATAGAAACAACAATGATATATTTCAAAAGAGTTACAATGTATACAATGTGTCTCTATAGAGCTAGAGATAAAAGCTCATGAAATAAATAATTTGCTAGTGAATTCGCCGGTTCTTCTACCAAGAATCGACAGGCTAAAGCGTATCTCTCCCTAGATCTTGCTACTAGCCTCCCCCTACATCTAACCCCGATCTAGACGCTGCACACAAGGCAACGATTTCTCCCTAAGCCACACAAGGACTTGGATGCCACTCACAAGGTGGAGATTTTCCCCTAAGCCACACAAGGACCTAGACGCCACGCACAAGGCGGCGATTTCCCTTCCGATTACAATGAGAAAATAAATGAAAAATAACAAAAACAAATTGAGCACTTTAGACTAGACACTCCCTTCAAACAAAGCGCTGAAGATGCTGATAAATCCTTGCAAGAGATGCTTTGAATGCTTCGCACGTGCCGTCAATCTTCCACGCTATTTGACCTTCTTAGGTGTATGGAGTATCTCGGAGTTCTGGAGCTCTTTGGAACGTCTATGAAGGTAAGTGCACTCCAGGTAATGATATTCGTAACGTTCTCAGAAAATGAGAGACTTTCATATTCTAGCGCTATCGCCGGGAGATACTGGGTATCGCCATCTAGCGATAGCGGTAACCGCTGCCACGTGTCCCAGGAACTCCTCATTTTCGCATCGCACAAACGTTGAATGCTGAATCGTGCACTATCGCCGCGAGATACCGGATATCGCTATCTGGCGATAGCAAAATAATGGTGGACACGATTTCGTCGAGCGTCGAGCAGAAAATCGTCGAGTGGCGCTATCGCCTGTGGCGATACCCACTATCGTCTGGCGATATCTCCAAGCCATGATTTCGTAGAGCGTCGAGTGGAATTGCGTTGAGTGTCGAGTGGCACTATCGCCTATCGCGATACCCACTATCGCCTGGTGATATCTCCAAGCCATGATTTCGTCGAGCGTCGAGCGGAATTGCGTCGAGTGTCGAGTGTCGAGTGGCGCAATCGCTTGTTAGTGATACCTACTATCGCCTGGCGATATAGCCCGAGCTCAATTCTGATCCGATTCATCATCAAAAAGATATGAGATATTAACATGTGTTACCTGCACACCAATAACATCCAAATATCAAATACAAACAAGATTTGTTATTAGCAAAGCAGGAAGCGTGGAATGCATGCTCCAACATTGAGTTTCTCAGGAGGGATAAGGGTTTCTCGGGAAATGAGGATGGATTTCTCGAGAAAGGATAATGATGGATTTCTCGAGAGCAACATGGACCTCTCGAGAACAAACATGGACCTCTCGAGGACAAACATGGACTTCTAGAGAGCTGAGAATGAATTTCTTGAGAGCAACATGGACCTCTCGAGAACTAGGCAAGGGCATCTCGAGAAAGAAGCAAGGACATCTCGAGAAAGAAGCAAGGCCATCTCAAGAAAGAAGCAAGACCATCTCGAGAAAGAAGCAAGGTTTCCCGGGAACAAATCCACACCTCTCGAGAAAGAATGTAACATTTCTCTGGAACTCCAGGCTTCTCGAGAAACGGAGTTGGCCATCACGGGAAAGAATAACACTTCTCGGGAACAGCTCCCAGCTTCTCGAGAATAGGTCAAGGCTCGCACGAGAATAGAGTAGGGCATTATTCAGAAACTCTGATTTGTCTTCTATACCGGAATCAGTCAACGATACAGACTAAACACACTCCGATTTGAACGAAATTCAAGCAGAGACAAAAGTCGGCGCTACCAATTTAACGACGAAAACAAAAAAACTATAATTTGATGCACCAGTCTTGAGACACAATCACCACATGCTCACAACAAGCATAAATATCACAAAAACTTCAAATATGCGCCGAGACTCCAAAAACATCCGGACCGCAACAAAACTGGACAAGCAAATCCAAAAACACAAACTCAATTCCTCCAGCATGAAACCTTCAATCTCGCCAAAACCCCCAAATTTGGTCAAACAGACCTAACGGACGTGGAGACGCACTAATAGTGTAGCGCCGTCAATATGACGTTAAAAAGTAACGCCCTGACGTCATAAATATGACATTACCAAATCAAATAAATATCAAAAAGTCATGGGCGTTACAGTCACTCCTTCTAAAAAGACGTTTCATCCCGAAACTTAACATAACTCCAAAACCAAAACAAAACGAGAAAATCAAATACATCCAAAAGCATGGAGACATACTAGAAATTTAGGGAAGAGATGCGGATGAGATTCCCTCATTGCCGACTCCAAACAATTTGCTTCAGATCTTTATACATTTTAGTGAAACCAGGTTGGTAGGAAACACTGGAACCAAGAGCTTCATTACAAATTTTAGCCCGAACATCACCAAAAGCGGGGATATAAAATCTACCAAAGTATTTCAGAGTATCTAACTTGTCCAAAGAGAAATTATGTAGCTCTCCCTTCTCAGTTCTATTCCAGAGATGCAACAAGTCAGGGTTATCCTTCTAGTGCACTCTGGTAAGGGAAATCTAAGAGGGTTCTTCTGCTTACAAACTGGTAGACACAGTACTACTCCCAACTTCGATGTCCATCAACAAGAATTCTTCCACCAGGGATTGCACAGACAAATTAAAGATTTTGGCGGTCTTCCTACTCAAGGCATCAGCTACTACATTAGCCTTTCCCGGATGATAAAGAATCTCCACTACATAATCGGCCATATATTCTAACCACCTACGTTGGCGAAGATTCAGCTCCTTCTGAGTGAAAACGTACTTCAAACTCTTATGATCGGTGTAGATCTTGCACAACGTGCCATACAATAAATGTCTCCAAAGCTTAAGCGCATATATTACTGTTGCAAACTCTAAATCACGCGTATGGTAGTTTCTTTCATGGATCTTTAATTGCCTTGATCTGTACGCGATCACCTTTCCTTCCTGCATCAAAATACAACCAAGTCCAATGTGCGAGGCATCCACATATATAGCATACTCAACAACTTCGGGGGGCAAGGTCAGGACCGGAGCAGTACACAATCCCTTCTTCAACTCTTGGAAGGCTTCCTCGCACTTATCTCTCCAAATAAATGTGGTGTTCCTCTGTGTAAGTCTAGTTAGAGGAGCAGACAACACAGAGAACCTTTCCACGAACCTTCTATAATAGCCGGTCAGGCCTAAGAAGCTCCTAATCTCCATAGGTGTAAAATGTCTCTTCCATTCCATCACAGTAGAGATCTTTTCTGGATCAACTGAAATCTCATCCTTACTCACCACATAACCCAGAAAGGAAACCTGAGGTAGCCAGAACTCACACTTGCTCAGCTTCACATATAACTTATGCTCTCACATGGTAGATAGGACTAAACGTAAGTGTTGAGCATGCTCCTCCGCACTCTGAGAATACACAAGCACGTCGTCAATAAACATGACTACGAAATGGTCCAAGAAATCCTTAAACACCATGTTCATCATATCCATAAAGGCATAGGGTGCATTCGTCCGTCCAAAGGACATCACCAAGAATTCAAAATGTCCGTGCCGAGATCTAAAAGCTGTCTGTGGGACATCAGACTCACAGATCCTTAACTGGTGGTAGCCTGAGCAAAGGTCAATCTTCGAAAACACCGTGCTACCATGTAATTGATCAAACAAATCATCAATCCTTAGCAGGGGATATCTATTCTTAATGGTCACCTTATTCAGTTCTCTATAATCGATGCAAAGCCTCATCGATCCATCCTTTTTATTTACGAACAATACAGGCGCACCCCACGGAGATAAACTCGGCCTAAAAAACCATTCTACAACAACTCGTCGAGCAGAGTACGTATATCATCCAACTCAGGCGGAGAAATACGGTACAGTGCCTTGAAATAGGGTAGTACCTGGCTCGAGATCTATCATAAACTCTACCTCTCTCTCAGGAGGAAGTCCTGGAAGTCTATCAGGAAAAAAATCTGGAAACTCTCGCACCACCGAGATATCCTCGAGACGTGGTGTAACAAAATCTGTTTCCAAAGTAGAAATATAAACAAGATATGCCTCGCAACCAGTCTCTATAGCCCGGCATGCACGTACCACAAAAATAATAAGAAAACCCTTGCCCTGAAAACCATAAACACTCATAGGTTGGTCGTTGTCCATCTTGAATTCCAGTCGTTTCGCCTTGCACTGAATGATCGCATCATACTTGGACAGCCAGTCCTTGCCTAAAATCATGTCGAAGTCCGCCAGATACAACATCTTCAGATCCGCAAATGCTAGGAATTCACCTAGGCAAATAGGGCATCTCTGAATTCCATGATTTGATATCACCAGATTTCTAGAGGGAAGCTTGACGTTGAAGGAATCTTCTAACTGATCCACGTACAAATGATGTCTATCTATAAAACTCCGAGCTACAAAGGAATGGGTGGCACCCAAATCAAAGAGAACACGAGCCCACCTATTCCGCACCTTAAACTCCCTTATAACCGTAGAATACATAACTAAGGCGAACGAGGAACTAGAGCAACAATGCAGATTAAAAGCTAGATTGGAATCTAACCTGATATCACTTGAGAAGATGTCTGAGCTTCCTCCCTGGTCACCACATTCGGCTTTCCTTTCCCTTTGTCCAGGTTTTGTGGTGGTGGCAGAGCTCGAAGCGGAGTAGGCTGCAGTGGAGATTGAGCCTGGGGGCATGAAGACTTCAAGCGCCCCTTCTGCCTGCACTGGAAGCATGCCTTTTCCTTCGACCAGCGGCGACTCACGTCATGTCCCTTTTTCGTATAGAACGTGCACACCAGATCTCCCTTGGGTACGCCTTGGATGGCGAGCACTCGCTGCTGCTTCTGAGTGGCAGTCCTCTTGTAACACCTTTTATAAGGGTGGCCAGATCGAGCACAAAAGCTACATATTTCTCCACCTTTCTTCTTGGAGGTAGGGTCGGATGCCTTAGAACTCCCATCATATCCAGCCTTCCTCTTTTCTTTCCTTAATATTGTACCCCGATTCTTGGCGTTGTCGATAGCCTCAATTGTCAAAGCAGCTTCCACTACCTTAGCGTAACTTTCCTCTCTATAAGCGCATGCCAACTGTTGGACATCGCTTCTTAGTCCTCTGAGAAAGCGCTTCACTCTTCTCACCTCTAAAGCTACCATATCCGGAGAAAATCTGCTCAACTTACTGAACTCGATCTCATATTTGCTCACCGTGAGCTGTCTCTGCTTCAGATGTAGGAAATTATTCATTAGGCGGTCCTGCTCGACCGAGGGTAGAAACTTCTTAAGCAGCATCTTCTTGAAGGACTCCCAAGAGCATCCTTCCTTCAGACTCTCCTTTTTCTGAATTCACCAGCTCTTCGCCAATCCCTTTATCTGGTAAGCTGCAATCATAACCTTTTAGGCTTCTACAATCCCTGAATACGAGAACATCTCCTCGATGGCGATGATCCAATCATCCAAAATCATAAAGTCGTCACTCCCATCGTAGGTAGGAGGTCCCAATCACTGGAAATACAAAATAAAATTCATCTATGGTGGTAGCATCACTGGGGCACCAGAGGAGCAGGGATAATGGGTACGGCTTGACCCATGACGGGATCTTGCACTAAGGGTTACTGCACGGGAGCAGCAGACAACAAGTACTGAATCTGTGATTACATCACCACCAATTGTCTCGACAGAGCCTCGTTACTCTAACGCAGACTCTCAATCACCGCATCGCTTTGCGCACCTGACAACTCGCCCTTTGACTAGGGAGTCGATCAAGTAGCAGTACGTCGAGCCGAAATTTCTAGAAAAACAACAGACGACTCATCAAAATCCTAGATTACAACTAGGCCACATAACTTAGTTCAGACCATACTTAAAAGACACTTGCTTATACTGCAACTTCTCTGGGATTTTATAATGATGTTATGTACTACTCAGGATGATACCCTCTCATCCTATTAACTCATGTACCTATGATATGAATGCATGAATTCTTTATTCAATAAAAAATTCATGTGTGTACGTGTGTCATCATGTAAACCTTAATTTAGCACGCGTGCTTATGCGACTATATGTTATATATGCAGTGTTATTCATTCTAAAAAGGCCTTAATGCATGTTATGAGCGGCGTACACATGAAATGTTATACATCTCATACTACATAATATCGCATGCAATGAGAAAAGAAAACGTGCTAATGGGCATTCATGTGATGGTGGTTATGCATCCCATACTACAAAACTGTCACATGTCGCCACCTATGGTGGATCCATATACAAACACATATTATGCATCTCATACTACATAATATGCCCCGTATACTTCTTATCATAATATGAGTGTAGTGACTATGCTTAGGCTAAGACGTACTGACGCGCATTAGTATGTGTGTGTGTGTGTGTGTGTCTGTGTGTGTGTGTGTGTGCAAATGAATGGAGGAATTCAAAACTATCTGAGATTGGCTGGTTCGACCAATTTATCAAACCAACCTCCCTCTGATACCAACTGTCACAACCCACATTTTCTCTGCATTAAAGGGGATATCAGAGTAAGGAGAAAACACGAGTCATGATGCCACATCAGTAGGGGATAACTGTAGACGCTTAGGCGAGACCTCAACTAAACACTTCTTTTGAAAATTTATATGTTAATTAAGGGAAATCCATTTTTAAGTTAAACAGTTAGCCGTATCCCTCAGCTTAGTGGATCAACTAGTCCACGAATAAAAATATAGTTATACACTGCGAAAAAAATACTTGATTAGGTTGATTTAAATATCCTATATGAGTATAAACGTTCCCGAAGGACAACTCATGTTATGAAAGACTCTAGATTTATAATAAGTATATGGAAAAAAGTCTTTACGATAACCAAAAAATAGTGATTTGGTTTTGAAAGAGATGACATGTATGATATACTAATAATAAGATTTTATAAGTTAAAAATATCTAACATGCAATACTAGCATAAAACATCACAGAGAGCAAGTAATCCAAACAATCCGAAAGAAAAACGCTAGCAGCTAGCAAAGTGTCCAAAAATCAACAATCCCCGTGGGCATCAACAACCTGACACGAACCCACATAGCCAAAAGTATGTCTGAACTAGGTAAAGCAAAACTAAAAATGACAAACTATCTCGCGACGGCGAGGTGGACGCCACAGCCAACACTGCTGTACTGAAACTCCAAAGCAAACTCCACTACCTGCTACTGCTCTGAACCTGAGGCATTCCAAAGACAGAACATCTCATCATGAAGGTATAAGTGATGACAGAAAACTTAAACAAAAGCAAGCATCGGTCATAAGGGGTACCAACCCAAGACCAAAAGTACTGAAGTAAAGTACATACGTAAAGTACCAAAATCGGAATAGGAACACTTACGTGAATCGTCACGTACATCAAAATACACCAGATGCACAAGCTTATAAGGGGGAAAACATGATTAAATCATAAAGAAGAATTCACTTAAATTTATTAGCCATATATGGTCAACTCTACCTAAAAAATACGAGCGTGGTAGTCACTCATCCGGACACACCCTCACGAATAAATATTTGTCTAACTGTGGTGGGAGAATCATTCACTCCACCATACACCGACAGACGCCCAAACAACATCCGGTAGAGTTCCATAAAGTACTAATAAAGAAAATAAACATTGTGGAGGTGTTTTCGTCCACAACTCCCGCAACAAAGAAAACCCATGATATATCTCAAGACTTGACACATCAGATTCAACTAAACATCGCTATATTTTGGAAACGGTTGATCAACCTGTAGGAAAAATTTAAAATCTAAAATATATTCTAGCACGTCCTACATGATGGTTAGGGACGATTAAAGCCAATGATTTAACACATCATCAAAATCACAAACAACACTACAAGGTTGGATTTGTTGGGTTTCTCTATAGGGTTGGCACAACACTTGTGCACGCAGCGGAAAAGAAAAACATCAAGAAAAACCCAAAGAGATGTGGATCGGGCCATGAACAGTTGAATCAAGAAGTTAACAAGACTAGGCAAAAATTACCTCGGTGGCGTTGAGTCACAACTCAACGGAGAAGCTCCAAACTTTGTCTGGTTGCTGGTGGCGAGTTCTACGTGGAATAGTATCCACGTATCTGTAGAAGTCCACACGAGCGGGAGAACGCCGAGGTTTCCGTCGCACGGAAGATCGGGAAGGAGAAGACCGCACCTTTGCTTTCCCACGGACTGCTAGGTCCGCGCCAGGGATTGCAGCGCCAGCGACGATCGCCGGAAGGAAGGTGGTCGACGGAGCAAACGCGGCGGCGGAACACTTCCGGCGGCGGGATCGGGATCGGCGGAGCGAACGAGCGGAACTCTTCCGTCGGGTTCAATTCGCACAGAGGGGATAGATCGCATACATACCCGAAACCCTAGGTGTTATATTTATACCTAAAGTATAAAATAAACTCAGGAAAATCGCTATCCGCAGACCACCCAGAACTAGGGTTCAGAATCGGCGAGAATGAATCGGTGAGAATCGGCGATAATCGGCGAGAATCACTGAGCAGGTTCGGTGAGAATCAGTCGACGAGTATCATGCAGGATCGGCGAGAATCAGAGTACCATACTCGACGATTCTCGCCGATCGTCGAGCTTCGCTCGACGATTCACAATGATACTCGACGATCGTCGAGCCGCGGTCGACGACAATTGTCAAGGTAGTCGATCGTCGAGAATCAACAATTGATTCTCGACGATTCTCGTCGATCGGCGAGAATCAGCAAGGTGATTCTCGTCGATCGGCGGGAATCAGAAGACCATTCTCGACTAATGTCTTTGACCCTCGGACGACGAACCTAACCAGCCCTTCAAGGCAACCTTTGCCCAACCCGATGATCCTATAAGGCAACACTTTGCCCATAACCCTATTCAGGTCGGTGATTGGTAACCTTTACCAACACAGTCAGTCATCCAACTTCTCCACATCTCTTATGTGCGACCCTGCAGGCTCATATTGCGTTGGCAGTGAGATTAGATGTTTGACCACTTCCAGATCATCATGGTAACTCCAACAGACTCCCACTTGATCTCGAAAGTATCAAACCAAAAACCTCACAAACAATGAGCGGCATCTAGCAATGCATCATTGCTCCCCAAGCAATAAGAGTTAATAACTCATAAGCCTTTATGACCAATGTATCAGCGTTGTCTTTGTCCCTTTGTCCCTTACATCCGGAAAGAACTAGAGGCATGGACCGTGTCACCCTCGTAATAGCTCAATCCAAGTTTTCTTGATCCAGGACGGACCTCCAGAGAATGGTGAGTCCAATATCACATATTGACTCAACCAAGCATGGCCATGCATTTCTCAGTCCAGTTCCATCAAGGGGCCCATGGATGCAACTCCTATCATACAGGAAGACAAATCCCATATCTGCTCACACACAAACACCCAAATGATTCGTAACATGCCCAACAACCACCCTTATCATCAACCTTTCTCAAGGAAGACTTTAGATGGCATCAAAGCACGCTCTTCCTCACTTGATGAATGCTGTGACTTCAGGTCAAAGGACCACAACACCATTGTCACTTGAGACCTACTCGTGACACTATTGGATGACAATCCACAGAGTAGTCTCAGGTTGGGTCTGTCCAGTACAACTTGTTCACTAACAAGTACCCACGTGATGACTTGATATCACAATATCATGACCTGTGAGAACCAGTCATCAGTCAACACACGTGCTAGCCTTCATGTATCATCATCACCCTTAGTTTCTATGATGATACTTGACCAGGGACCTTTAAGAATGAAGCTTCAAATAAATCATGGGCTCTCACATTCAAGTCACGTACTTGATGTCCCATGGAAGCAAACATTCTAAGGGTATCTATTATGTTAACATTTAACTATCATATATAGAAAAACTCATAATAAAAGAATTTGCCATTAATTATAAAAGAAAAACTAGGTACACAGTTCATCATATGAACAAACAGCCAACAACATACAAGATAACATGCAACCCACAAGATTCTCGCTAGAGTTGATCATTTAGGTATCGTATACCCATTGATCTAGTATGACCATCATGCTTTCTCTGCGCGAGAGGCTTTGTCAGCGGATCCGCAATATTTTCCTCAGTCGGCACTCTGCAAATGTTTACATCTCCTCGTTCGACAATCTCACGAATAAGATGAAACCGCCGGAGTATGTGCTTGGAGCGCTGATGAGATCTAGGTTCCTTAGATTGTGCAATTGCACCATTGTTATGACAGTAGAGAACTACGGGACCAACAATGCTAGGAACTACATCAAGCTCGCCGATGAATTTCCTAATCCATACAGCCTCCTTCGCTGCATTAGCTGCTGCGATATACTCGGCCTCTGTTGTAGAATCAGCAACTGTCTCTTGCTTGGAACTCTTCCAGCTTACAGCTCCTCCATTCAGGCAAAACACAAAACCTGACTGAGACTTGGAGTCGTCTCTATCAGTTTGGAAGCTAGCATCCGTGTAACCACTTACAACGAGCTCTTCCTCTCCACCATACACCAAGAACACGTCCTTAGTCCTTCTCAAGTACTTCAGGATATTCTTGACTGCAATCCAGTGACATTCACCGGGGTCTGACTGATACCTGCTAGTCATGCTAAAAGCAAAGGAGACATCGGGTCGAGTACATAACATTGCGTACATGATTGATCCAATTGCCGAAGCATATGGAATCAACTTCATGCGGTCCTTATCTTCACAAGACTTTGGACACTGGTCCTTCGAGAGATTCACACCATGAGACATGGGCAAAAATCCTTTCTTGGACTCAAGCATGTTGAACCGCTTCAACACCTTTTCGATGTACGTACTCTGGGTCAAACCCAGCAACTTCTTCGATCTATCTCTATAGATCTTAATACCCAGTATATAAGTCGCTTCACCCAAATCCTTCATTGAAAAGCAGTTCCCTAGGTTGTTCTTAACAACTTTCAGGGTAGGAATGTCATTCCCGATCAACAGTATGTCATCTACATACAATATCAGGAAGACAACAATGCTCCCACTGATTCGCTTGTAAACACAAGGCTCATCTTCATTCTTGATGAAACCAAACTCTTTGATTTTCTCATCAAAACGAAGATTCCAACTTCGAGAGGCCTGTTTCAGTCCATAAATGGACTTATTCAGCTTGCATATTTTAGTGGCTTCATCTGGGGATACAAAACCCTCGGGTTGTGTCATATACACTTCCTCAAGGAGGTTTCCATTAAGGAAAGCCGTTTTGACATCCATCTGCCAGATCTCGTAGTCATAATACGCAGCAATAGCAAGCAATATCCTAATGGACTTTACCATGGCAACAGGGGAAAAAGTTTCATCATAGTCAATACCATGAATTTGCTTGAAACCTTTAGCCACCAGTCGCCCTTTGAATGTCTGTACATTCCCATCCATGTCGGTCTTCTTCTTGAAGACCCACTTGCACCCTATGGGTCGTACCCCTTCAGGTGGTTCCACCAAGTTCCAAACTTGGTTTGCATACATGGAGTCCATTTCGGATTTCATAGCCTCAAGCCATTTGTCGGAGTCCGGTCCATTCATAGCCTCTTGGTAGGTTGCTGGTTCATCATCATGATCCATGAGCAACACATTACCTATTTGAGACACGAGAAATCCATATCTCTCAGGCTCAAACCTCGGTCTACCAGATCTACGTAGGACTTGTGTTCCCTGAGCAGGTTCTCTAGCTACAACATCTTGTAGTCCTGTCTCAGAATCCAATTCCGGTTCATTCACTACATGTGGTTCTTGAACTTCTTCAAGCTCTACCTTTTCAGTCTTTCTTGACAAGAACTCTTTCTCCAAGAAGACACCAGTCCTTGCGACAAACACTTTGCCCTCAGACGGTAGGTAAAAGTAATACCCTTTCGTTTCCTTAGGATATCCCACCAGATAACATTTATCCGATTTGGGTTCCAGCTTGTCAGGCATTTGACATCTTACGTATGCCTCACAGCCCCAAATTTTAATGAACGACATACTAGGACGCTTCCCAGTCCATATCTCATATGGTGTCTTCAGAACCGTTTTCGTAGGAGCGCGATTCAATGTCATTGCAGCAGTCTCTAAAGCAAAACCCCAAAAGGAAACAGGCAAGTCTGCATGACTCATCATCGAACGTACCATGTCTAACAGAGTACGATTTCTCCTCTCAGACACACCATTATGTTGTGGTGTTCTAGGTGGAGTGAGCTGTGATACAATACCACACTCTTTCAGATGATCACGGAACTCATGACTCAGGTATTCGCCACCTCGATCAGATCGGAGTGCTTTAACCCTTTTACCCAACTGGTTTTCTACTTCATTCTTGAACTCTTTGAACTTTTCAAAGGTCTCGGATTTGCACTTCATAAGATACACATATCCGTATCTACTGAAATCATCAGTAAATGTAACAAAGTAGAAATACCCTCCTCTAGCTATGGAACTCATGGGTCCGCATACATCACTATGTACAACACCCAAGAGATCCTCAGCCCTCTCAGTATAACCAGTGAAAGGAGCTTTAGTCATCTTGCCTAACAAACAAGATTCGCATCGCTCAAATGATTCATAATCAAATGAGTCCAAAAGTCCATCTCTATGGAGCTTGGATATGCGCTTCTCGTTGATATGGCCCAAACGACAATGCCAGAGAAACGTAGGGTTCAAGTCATTTGTTCTTAGTCTTTTATTATTTTCTACATTATAGATCAGATGGTCCAAGTTCAAAACGTAAAGACCATTAAACAATTGGGCTACAGCATAACAAACATCATTCTTAAATATAGAACAACAATTGTTCTTAATTATAAAAGAAAATCCAATCATGTCCAAACATGAAATAGATATAATGTTTCTAGTTATTGCCGGAACAAAATAACAGTTATCTAATTCTATTACAAGTCCACTGGGCAAAGAAAGACGGTAAACTCCTACGGCTACAGCAGCAACTCTTGCTCCATTGCCGATGCGGAGGTCCACCTCCCCTTTACTCAGCAATCTTCTCCTTCCCAGTTCCTGCACATTTGTACAAATGTGAGAACCACATCCGGTATCCAATACCCAAGATGAAGGAGCAGAAAGGTTTATCTCTATAACGTAAATATTTGAAGCGGAAGTCATACCTCCCCTCAATTTCTGCAGACCCTCAATATACGAAGGACAGTTCCTTCGCCAATGACCAGCCTTGCCACAGTGGTGGCATTTCCCTTCCTTCACCGTGCTCTTCTTCTTGATCAGTGCTGAAGACTTGGGCTCAAGATATGACTTAGGTCCCACCTTTGTCTTCTTGGAGCCTTTAGCTTTGCCCTTGCCCTTATGCACCATCAGTATGGGGCTGGCAGGCTTGGCCTTCTTCATGTTGATCTCGGCAGTTCTTAACATGCCTAGGAGTTCGGGCAGTGTCTTGTCTATCTCATTCATATTGTAGTTCAAGACAAACTGCTCATAACTGTCCGGCAACGATTGCAGGATCAGATCCGTGGCCAACTCTTGACCAAGAGGAAAACCCAGCCTTTCAAGGTTCTCGATATACCCAATCATCTTGAGTACGTGAGTCCCTACTGAGTCTCGAACTCCCATCTTGCACTGAAATAACGCTTTCGTGATGTCGAACCTCTCTTGACGAGCCTGCCCCTGAAACATTTTCTTGAGATGCTCGTCAATCTCCTTGCACCCCATGTTCTCATGTTGCTTCTGAAGCTCAGAGTTCATGGTGGCAAGCATAAGGCACTCGACATCCAAAGCATCATCAGTATACTTCTTATAAGTATCCTTCTCAGCACGGGAAGAGTTCCCGGTCGGCACCTCGGGGGCTTCTTCTTCTAAGACATAGAGCTTTCGCTCTTGCCTGAGAACAATTCTCAGGTTCCTATACCAGTCCATATAGTTTGTCCCGCTGAGCTTATCCTTCTCAAGGATGGCTCTCAGAGACAGCGTGGAGTGTGAAACGCTTGCCATGGAATTCTACAAGAATTTATGCAGAATAAAATCAGTACCTAAATTTCAATTACAATCTATTCTAATTAGGACTTCAATTAAAAAATACTCCCACTATTTTATTCGAAATGATAGCCCTCACTAACAATTCGGAGAGTTCATGCGAGCTACTCTCTTAGTGGACAAGATCCGTATTTCACCAACACAATGAGTCCGCTTTGGCGTTCCTCTCACGATGTGGTTATTTAGGTAGGCAACGCTTGCCAATTGCATCCTCATGCAATTCTTGTATGGTTGGTGAATAACTCCTTATTCGCATCCATCATATGGTGCATGCCAACCCTATGCCTCTAGGCACTCAACCTTTGAGGTCACCTAGTTAAGCTGGACCCGATGTCGACAGTGGGATATCACAATTATCCGCTCGCACCCTTACCAAGATAGATTAATGCACCTTGCTTTGGCAAGCCCACATTTCATCGATCGAGGCAGGAAGAGTGTCATCCATCGGAAGGCATCCGAACACTTAATATTAAAGGAAGGGATTTCAATTTTAGGTTAACAAGTAACCATGATCAACCTTTGATCAATGTGCACATCCAAAGAACAACAATTCTACACCCCATGCATCCCTTATGTGCACATCCTGACACCATCAACATTTGATAGAAGGAAGGGCTAAATCTGAACATCCGGAAATTTCCAAATGCTCAGATTTACATGCATTGGACAGAAGGCAAAGACAACTCAACTTAAGCAGTAGACAAGCTCATCTCTCTACGTTGGATTCTAAATCCAAAACATACTCGAGGGATGGTTACTGCTAAGGAGCCAACAATTTCTAACACTTAGAAATCCACCGAAATTCCAATCGTTCTTGGAGAGGATACCAAGACTAAATCTAGACATTTAGAACACTTCTAAATCCCTAGGTTTACACGCACTGGAATAACAAACTTCCAAAACAACAGTCATGGCCGAACCTCCCTCTGATACCACTGTTGGGTTTCTCTATAGGGTTGGCACAACACTTGTGCACGCAGCGGAAAAGAAAAACATCAAGAAAAACCCAAATAGATGTGGATCGGGCCATGAACAGTTGAATCAAGAAGTTAACAAGACTAGGCAAAAATTACCTCGGTGGCGTTGAGTCACAACTCAACGGAGAAGCTCCAAACTTTGTCTGGTTGCTGGTGGCGAGTTCTACGTGGAATAGTATCCACGTATCTGCAGAAGTCCACACGAGCGGGAGAACGCCGAGGTTTCCGTCGCACGGAAGATCGGGAAGGAGAAGACCGCACCTTTGCTTTCCCACGGACTGCTAGGTCCGCGCCAGGGATTGCAGCGCCAGCGACGATCGCCGGAAGGAAGGTGGTCGACGGAGCAAACGCGGCGGCGGAACACTTCCGGCGGCGGGATCGGGATCGGCGGAGCGAACGAGCGGAACTCTTCCGTCGGGTTCAATTCGCACAGAGGGGATAGATCGCATACATACCCGAAACCCTAGGTGTTATATTTATACCTAAAGTATAAAATAAACTCAGGAAAATCGCTATCCGCAGACCACCCAGAACTAGGGTTCAGAATCGGCGAGAATGAATCGGTGAGAATCGGCGACAATCGGCGAGAATCACTGAGCAGGTTCGGTGAGAATCAGTCGACGAGTATCATGCAGGATCGGCGAGAATCAGAGTACCATACTCGACGATTCTCGCCGATCGTCGAGCTTCGCTCGACGATTCACAATGATACTCGACGATCGTCGAGCCGCGGTCGACGACAATTGTCAAGGTAGTCGATCGTCGAGAATCAACAATTGATTCTCGACGATTCTCGTCGATCGGCGAGAATCAGCAAGGTGATTCTCGTCGATCGGCGGGAATCAGAAGACCATTCTCGACTAATGTCTTTGACCCTCGGACGACGAACCTAACCAGCCCTTCAAGGCAACCTTTGCCCAACCCGATGATCCTATAAGGCAACACTTTGCCCATAACCCTATTCAGGTCGGTGATTGGTAACCTTTACCAACACAGTCAGTCATCCAACTTCTCCACATCTCTTATGTGCGACCCTGCAGGCTCATATTGCGTTGGCAGTGAGATTAGATGTTTGACCACTTCCAGATCATCATGGTAACTCCAACAGGATTATCATAACAAGAACTTAATAATACAAGTGGATTTCAAGTGAAAGATTAAAACAGTACCTCTAACCGGAAAGATAATCATGATAATATCACTAAATAAAGACGATTAGCAATTCCATCAAGATTTGAAGAGGAGGGAAGAGGGGAAAGAAAACCACCACTTGCCTTGGTTTTTGCCGGAAAAACTCTCCAAATCACTCCTTGTCGTAGATCGGGGCTAAGGAAGACGGGAGAAATCGGAATCTAAACAAAAATGACCGAAATAGAGGTTAAAGCCAAAACCCTGATGATAAAAACTCAAGAAATGAGGAAAGTTTTATCATGATGACGTAGCCCTTGTTGAGAGATTTCCGGATCTATGTTCGGTTAAGGATTTCGAGCATCGGAGCACTGTCGGCGGCCACCTGAAGATTCACGAATGAACGTTCTATATCTCGCTCTCGCTTCTCTGGTTCGGTGAAAGAGGAGAAGTTCAGCTTAAAGAAGAAGAAGTTTCTTGGGAGGGATAAGGGTTTCTCGGGAAATGATGATGGATTTCTCGAGAAACGATTAGTACGGATTTCTCGAGAGCAACATGAACCTCTCGAGAACAAACAGGACTTCTCGAGAGCTGAGAATGGATTTCTCGAGAGCAACATGGACCTCTCGATAACTAGGCAAGGGCATCTCGAGAAAGAAGTAAGGGCATCTCGAGAAAGAAGCAAGGCCATCTCGAGAAAGAAGCAAGGCCATCTCGAGAAAGAAGCAAGGCCATCTCGAGAAAGAAGTAAGGCTTCACGGGAACAAATCCACACCTCTTGAGAAAGAATGTAAGATTTCTCGGGAACTTCCGGCTTCTCGAGAAACGGAGTTGGCCATCACGGGAAAGAATAACAATTCTCGGGAGCAGCTCCCGGCTTCTCGAGAATAGGTCAAGGCTCTCACGAGAACAGAGCATGACATTTTTCGGAAACTCAGATTTGTCTTCTATACCGGAATCAGTCAACGATACGGACTAAACACACTCTGATTTGAACGAAATTCACGCCGAGACGAAAGTCGGTGCTACGAATCTAACGACGAAGACAAAAAAACTAGAATCTGATGCATCATTCTCGAGACACAATCACCACATGCTCACAACAAGCATAAATATCACAGAACTTCAAATATGCGCCGAGACTCCAAAAACGCCCGGACCGCAACAAACTGGACAAGCAAATCCAAAAACACAAACTCAATTCCTCCAACATGAAAACCTTCAATCTCGCCAAAATCCCAAAATTTGGTGAAACAGACCTAACGGACGCGGAGACACACTAACGGTGCAGTGCCGTCAACATGACATTAAAAAGTAACGTCCTGACGTCATAAATATGACATTACCAAATCAAATAGATATCAAAAAGTCGGAGGCGTTACAGGAGAGTACTGAAAACAATAGTTATTGAGATTGTGGTGTACTTGTGTAAGAAATAATTATGGAACATGAATGAGAAGAAAAGCTGCATGGGAAAGAAAACAATGAAGAGTTGATGCTCAATCATAACAAAAATGGTCAGAATCATGATGTGTTATTGAAGCAAGTCAATATGAGTTATCTTCAATTGTTTGCACACACTATTCCTCTTCCCAAAATTTCATTAAATTTAATCTTAGTTATTAAACAAATATTGTAAATTAAATACATGAAAAAATATATATATTAATTTTTCTTTAACACATATCAACAAGAGGTGGGAAGAGGTGGCCGGTCAAAACATCCCTTGTAGAAGGTTTTGTAAGGATCGGATATCCTAATGTCCATACTGTCTTAGGTTGGAGTTTTTGTTGGACGGTTTAGCATGAACTCAAAAAAAGTCATGTTAATATTAGTCACATACTGTCTGCTCAAACGGTCCAATCATGCTAATAATAGGCCCCGCATCTCTAATTCTTGATTGATTTTTGAAATGGAAAATGAGTGTGGTGGTTTATCATGGTATCACAGCTGGGTTCACTTTGAGGGGGCGTGTTCGTCCAACATGAACAAAAAAAGGCATGTTAAGATTTGTCTCACACCGCCTACCCAGGCAGTCAACTCGTGCTTATAATAGGTCCTGCTTCTCCAACCCATGACCCAAATTTTTGAAATGAAAAATGAGTGTGCATGGTGGTTTAACATGGTATCAAAGCCAAGTTCACGCTGATCAGGGGGGGCGTGTTGGACGGTCCAGCATGAATCAAAAAAAGGCATGTCAAGATTAGTTCTACACGGCCTACCCAGACTGTCCACACATGCCTATAATTAATAGGTCCCACCTCCCCAATCATTGTTAAAATTTCTAGGAACTCGAGAAAGGTCGCAGGAACACTCAACAAAAATCATGACAAGTAGAAATCAGCAACAATATAAGCACATGAGTCTCAACTTGAAATTATCATCAACTTTATTGGGTGAGACATGCATTGCGAGACATGATTCACAATGTACCCGATGGAAACAAAAAAAACGACTACAGATAGAGAAAAAACTGTGCGGTCTGATAACAGAAACAACACAAGCCGCCAGCCGCCAGCCGCCAACCTGTCCGTTGATTCCGGCCAAGTCACCAAACTACAACCAAGCCGTGTAGATTGCCTGTTATTGAACTACTGAGAAAACGCCTCTGTCCGCTACTTCAGGTCGCCTGACAACGAGGTCGCCTGACCGCAAAGCTTGTAGCGAACAGAACTGCTGAATGAAGAAACAACCTACCCGCTGAGACCGGGTGAACTGCTTATTTGAACTTTACATTACCCCGAGGAAGAAGACTTCTAGCCTCGTAAACCACAACTTGTTGTATGCCACAAACTATAAACCACGAATTGTTCTACACTGAGCTTCCCACTACTCGCCTAGTCGTCTGGTGCTAGCCTCACAGCTTGCACAATACAAGTCAACTTCACTTAGCAGTCCAGTTAGAAAAAATCTAACCGCAAGTTCAAAACCCAAGTAGAATTCTCACTGTTCTTGTTATATATGACGGGCCAGGAATCCCTATTTATAGGAGACATGGGGAGTGTGATATGATAACCACCTATCATCCTACAACTAGCATCACCTATCCGCACAAGAGTACGGATACCAAAGTCAGACCGTGTGTGAAAACTATCTAACCGCTCACGCGGTAAGAAATAATAGTCAGCATAACTGAGCGGACAACACCCTCATTCTACGTGAACTTAGAGTGATCCAGCCACATGTCCTGAACCAACAACGCCCCTATGATGAATTGTCGGTCTCCGTGACTAGACCACAAAGTATATCGGTCTCCGCGAACTCCAGAAACATACCGTGCAACCATGCGGTCTTTGTGACTAGGAAACCTGACCTGACTTGTCACAGCATCATGACCAAGTGCACAATACCAGCGAACTCTGGCTTTAACAGCGCAAGAAAAACACAAGCGGACTGTGCAGTTAGCCTTCGCTATCCGATTTAATTGCATGCCGCTACGCAAGACAGAGAACCTGTCATCTCCAAGCGGTCTCTGCGGTCTCACCAACCAGACCGCAACAGTCGTGGTTAGCTCACTGCTAACCACCCGGTTACGTCCCAGGGAGCTTACTGATCCAGATCGCAACAAGGAAGAATAGAAGCTGAAAATTGGCTATCCGCCAACATCTAGCCGTCTAACCGAATGCAGTCTACCCAATCAGGCCGCCCACTTCCACTTCAACAATTTCAACAATCATTGACCTGGATTTTGAAATGGAAAATGAGTGCCATGGTTTAACAGTTTCTATTCACAAGCCTAAAAATAGATATCATATTATAACAACTCCTAAAAATATAGTAATCATGGGGTCAATTTGTTTGGATAGAATTGGCCTTTACTATGGGAATTGAATAATTGGTTTCTAATTCTAATTTCATGGCCCCACTTATGTCCAAATGAATAGACCTAGGAAATTGAATTGAATTCTAAGTCTTCTCTTTCAATGATATATAACCCACAGTAAATTCCTATAGAAAATAACACACCTAACTTCATATGCATGAGAGCATATATACTTTACATCAACAATTTAATAAGCCATCCAAATTATCTTAAAATACATAAATGAAATAATGCTTTTTGGTGTAGTTACCTTAACTATTAATTAATTAGGCTCAGTTTGGTGTGGTGTTTTTGCTTTGATGAGTTTGTACGGATACACCACCGCCTTCGAATGCATGCTTTGGCAAGACAATGGTTATGAACTCCACCAAGAAAAGAAAACTAGCTTCGAACATAAAATAGATGAAGTTCCTTTGATGCGGTACTCGGGGGTTCACGAACAATGGTTTCTTGATCACTGTGTTCATGACCACCACTGTAGTGGCAAACGAAGCAAAAAAGAAGATCAATATACAATAATTATTAAGAACAACCTTCCAGTTAGTTTTAACAAAATTCCTCGCCAAAAGAAGCATTATTCATGTGTCATGATCTGTTGGAAATATGTATGGGTTCCCGCACAACTTCAACTCCATAGGCCGAGCCCACTTAACACCAAATACCGCAAGAATTCAACCTGCGAGACCGCCCTCTCAAACCGCCTACCCGCGCGGTTTGCAACATGGCGAGAACTTCCTCTCGCCCGGCGAGTACGAACACCCTTGGCGAGTGCATCCGGCGAGGCCGCACACCACTCGCGATTAATCCTTCACCAGCGGGCACACGCGAACACGACCTTGCGAGACCGCCACCACCAAAATGCGGGATGCCCTCTTGCCAGCGAGATCACCAACTCGCCCGACGACTAGATGCTCAACGCAAGGACACAACCCTTGCGAGAGCACAGCTCGCCCGACCACCACCTCTGGCCGCTCGGCTAGAAATCAAACCGCCCGGACAACACCAGCGCTGCAACGCTTCTCTCTTTATCCTCTCTCAAACGAGAAATCCGAAAATAGGGCGGAATTTTCACTATCTCATCAATCTCAAATGAACTACATGCATGCCTATTTATAGGCTAACAAATCCAACTACCTTCTCTCTCCTATTTAATACATATTCTCTCTCCTATTAATTGCTCATACATAAAATAATATTAAAGTACAAATGTTGACTTGGTCAACAAAACCAAAGTCCAACACACTCCCCCTCAAACTTGGCACACATGCCGAGTTTGCCTTTGAGCCTTAGGAACGTCTCCACCTTCAACGCCTTAGTGAAAATATCCGCGACCTGCTCTCCGGTGGGGCAATACATTACTTCAACTGTCTTCAGCTCCACTTGCTCACGGGGGAAGTGGTACCTTGTCTCGATATGCTTGCTATGCCCGTGTAGCACAGGATTCTTTGCGAGTTGGATGGCTGACAAGTTATCAACAAACATGGTCATAGGTCCATCCTGCGGATGATGTAGCTCCTCTAAAAGATTCCTTAGCCAAACTGCCTGGCAGGTACAGGTCGTCGCCGTGATGTACTCTGCCTCACAAGATGATAAGGCGATCGTCTCCTGCTTCTTCGAACTCCATGAGAACACTCCTGTTCCCATATTGAAAGCATACCCGGAAGTGCTCTTCCGGTCATTCACATCTCCACCATAATCACTATCTGAGTACCCCACCAGCTTCAGCTCCTCGCCTGTAGAGTACTTCAGTCCATTACCTCTTGTCCCGTTCACATATCTTAGGATCCTCTTCACTGCCGTGAAGTGTTCCTGCTTTGGTTCCTCCATGTGCCTGCTTACCATCCCGACTGGATACATGATGTCAGGTCGAGTGAAGGTCAAGTAGCGTAGACTCCCCACCAAGCTTTTGAATAAAGTGGAATCTACCGCTCCTTCCTTCGACTCCTTGCTCAACTTTAGTCCTGGGTCGGTAGGAGTAGAGATAGGCTTGCTGTTCTCCATCCTGAACTTCTTCAGGATCTCCTCCGCATACTTCTTCTATGAGATGAAGATCTCGTCTTCACTCTGCTTCACCTCCATGCCCAAGAAGTAGTTGAGCTCTCCCAGGTCCGTCATCTCGAACTCTTTCTTCATCATTCTCTTGAACTCCTCGTACATCGAAGGGTTGTTGCCTGTGAAGATCATATCGTCCACGTATAGGCATACGATCATCATGTCGCCATTCTTCTCAACGTTCGTGTAGAGGGCATATTCATGAGGGTTATTCCTGTAGCCATGCTTCTGCAGATAAGCATCTATTCTCTCTTTCCAGGCTCGAGCTCCCTGCTTCAGCCCGTACAAAGCTTGTCTAGCTTGCATACTTTCCTTTCCTGCCCCTTCACCACATAACCTGGAGGATGCTCGATATACACATCCTCCTCCAGATAGCCATTCAGGTAGGCCGATACCACATCCATTTGCATGATCTTCCATCCATGATGGGCAACCAGAGCAATGATCAATCAGATGGTGTCTATCCGTGCTACTGGGGTAAAGAATTCATCATAGTCCACTCCTTGGACTTGTCGGTAGCCCTTCATGACTAGCTATACCTTATGCTCCTCCACGCCTCCCTCTTTGTTCTTCTTCACCTTATAAACCCATTTCACCCCGAGGGGTTTATGGCCTGCAGGTGGATCCACTAACTTCCAGGTTTCATTCTTCTTTATGGATGCTATCTCAACATCCATTGCATTCCTCCAAGTTTTTTCTTTGGCAGCTTCCTTGTATGCGTACGGCTCGACATCTGCTAAGAGACAATATAAAGAAAAATTGTTAGCAGTTGGTGCCGTCTCCTCATAGATCTCCTCCAACCTCCTCATCCGAGGTTGAGGACGATCATCTTTGCTCCCGTTGGTGCTAACTCCACCAGATCTGCCTCCACTAGTACTTGCTCCACTTGAGTAGGTGTTGAGATCTCCCCCTAACTCTCCGCTAGGTGGTGATGGTGGCTCAGCTCCACCCATCTCAACTTCAGCTTCCTGACCACCCTCCTCTTCATCATCATCAAAAAACATCCCCTTGATATTCCTCACTGCTTCATCCCAGCTCCAACTGCTACCTTCCTCAAACACCACGTCCCTTGAGATGATAGCTCTCTCTGTCACCGGGTTGTACAATTTGTAAGCTTTGTGCATCGAAGCGTAGCCTACAAAGATGCACTTCTCACTTCTGTCATCCATCTTCTTTCTTCTCTGGTCCGGGACATGAGCATAAGCTACACATCCAAAGACCCTTAGGTGCTTCGCACTTGGCTTCCACCCACTCCAGGCTTCAAATGGAGTCATAAACTTCACACTCTTCATTGGACATTAGTTCAGTAAGTACACATCTACCTGTACTGCCTCCGCCCAAAACTTCTTTAGCAACCCCTTGGCCTTCACCATGCTCCTTGCCATATTCATGATGGTCAAGTTCTTCCTCTCTGCCACTCCGTTCTGCTGAGGTGAGTATGTCGCCGTCAGCTGATGAGAGATTCCCCATTCTTTGCAAAATTCATCGAACAGCCAAGAGGTGTACTCCCCACCCCTATCTGTCCTCAGCACCTTTAGAGGTTGACCACTCTCCTTCTCTATCATTGCCTTGAACTCCTTGAACTTGTCAAGAGCCTCTGCCTTCTCTTTCAGAAAATACACCTAACACTTCCGACTGAAGTCATTAGTGAAGGTAATGTATTACTTGCTCCCTCCTACCGAGGTAGTCTCAAATGGACCAGCTATGTCCTAGTGAACTAGTTCAAGCTGTCTTCTTGCCCTTCTGGACCTGCCTCCTTCAAACGTCAACCTCTTTTGTTTTCCCCCATCGTGCTTGCCTCACAGACCTCCTGTAGAGGCGAGATCATAGCAGTCCTTACACCATCT